>JAVTVY010051267.1:0-25437 GCA_036873755.1 Hanleya hanleyi
CAGAGTTTGTGTTTCCCAATTCTGTCAATATTGTAGTGCTGTGCAAGTACAGAGTTTATGAGTGTGTTTTTTTGTTCGTGTATGTTTGTATCGTCATTTTAGAGTAGTCACAACCTGAGTGGTTGTCAACACACCTAGCAGTAACAGTTAGTCGCGACAAAAACAGCCAGCTCACAGTCCCAAAGGTTCTCTGTGCTGTGCAGAGCTCCCGAGGCTTTTCGTGAGGAAGCTTGAAAATAATTGTTTAGTTCAACACGTTCATTGAACACATACGAATCGCTGCAATGCACAGATGAAACATTCTATGTTATGAATATACATATTTTCTAACACTCGAGCCAAAGAAACGCACAGAACGGTAGTTGCATGTAATAGACCTATACCGTGCATTCAGGAGAAGCTTCGCCGGCTGCAATGGATATGTGACGACAATACGGGAATAACTCCCTGGTGTGTGATGGTAATCAAGCTGAATTTTTTTTCAATCCAAAACCTGCCAAATCAGATTTTCTAGAAGTTTACATACTGAAATATCAGCCTCGAAAAAATTGCGATGCTCCGTTGTATAAAAATGGAGATAAGATGGATCAAAATGTGCTCCTCGGCCTGATTTGGTATTATTGTGGGATTTACAGTGAGGATTTTCTCTTACAGCAAAAACTTGACCTCTCAAATCAAAATGATTTTGTCACAGAGTATATTAGGAAGTTGGTTTATTGGAAAGAACCACGAATGGTTTTGGTTTGAGGTGTCATATTTTTGCTACAGGAGAAAATCCTTCCTACCAAAATAAGCCCGGGAGCACATTTTGATCAATCATATCTCCTTTTTTATGTAACTGAACATCTCAGTTTTTTCGAAGGGGATATTTCGGTATGTAAAGTTCAAGAAAAATTTTATATGGCAGGTTTTGGAGTGGGGGAAAATCGGCTTTATTACCATCACACACAAAGGCGTTTTCGTATGTAAATGGCACATATCCTTTGGTCCACGTATTATCGTTGCTAGCCAACATATTCATGAGAAAATATACATTACACAGTAGAACATAGGTATGTTTTTGGCAGATTTCATGTTGAACATCTCTAATACCCCTGGTACTTCAAGTTTGTACTTCACAAATAATTTATCCCTACTTTGAGGGCCAATGCACTTGATAAATTAGGCTCTACCGACTTGTAGAAGCTACTGAGTAAGCGTGTAAGAAATAAATAAGTATGGATAAGTTGCTGTAACAAGTGTGTACTCTCCATTTACTGTCAATTTCTTTTCTCTCATTGTCAAGTTCGCGAACATGTCGACTCAAGAAATTGGCGAAAATGACCTGTTAAACTGTGTCTAAATGTAAACAGGTGGTATTGAGCGGGCCAGAGGAGTCCTGTATCCCGAGTTCAAGGAGCGGTTTGGGGCCAGTGCCGTAACCACAGCGTGGGTCATTTCTTTGACGGCGGTATTTCGCCAGTGCGGAGGTGAGAACCTCGATCACTTTAAAATATACGATGGACTATTATATTCGAATAGAGTGTGATTAAGCCACTCAGTTGACGTTTTCCGTTGACTGCATACTACACACGAATATATATATATTTTTTCATATTAACCTGATAAACTATTTACCTCTCATAAAGCATTGAGTAACATAATTTGTTAAATTAATCACTTGGTAGGGGAGTGTTTGGGTATACCTTACTTGCATGACAAAGAGGAACCCTATTTATTTTGAGGTCAAAGGTCAAGGTCACAGTTCCCCAGAACTGAATCCAGTTTAGCTGACTATTTGTTAGGTTGGACTATTCAGAGTTGTCTCCCCTACATGTAAGCACAAAATCTTAGCCCTTTCTCTGGATTGCTAGCTATCAATTGGGACCAAGGCCATTAAACAACGTTGAAATTGGACCAGTGTACACTACTGTGATGTGGACCAGTACGGATTTTTCTTTTACTTCCAGCTCCCGTGGCCAGTGCCCTCAGCAATAAATATGGAATTCGCCGCGTCGTCATGGTTGGCGCCATCATCACTGCCGTTAGTTTCGTAATAAGCGGCTTCGCTCCCAACATCGGTTTTTTGTTCTTCAGCTTCAGTACTGTGGGAGGTAGGTTTACGGCATTTCTGTCTTATTTGAGGAGATTTGTCCGTTTAACTTCGATCACCAGTTTCAATATATACTCGGATTGTCAGTAATGTTTTCATGGTGTGATATATGACATCGATGTCACAGAACAGTTAAAGATTGGATTCTAAATATTGAACAGACAATTTTTGATCCACACGAACAGCCCGCATATTAAAGACAGGCATTCATTCTTCATGGAACGAATCGTCGTCAGCCGTGGAGGGCAAATGATAAGGGGATTCCTTTCTGGACCAGGAAGATCTTATGGATACTGTGGGGAAAGGGGTTCATGGCGTTTATCTCTCAAATATCTCTGGCAGGCATCCTCATGTATCTCAGGAAATATTGCACTGAAACTACACTCTAAATCGCATGTTTAGGGATATACGTATATACTAAACGTGATGTTCAATTTCAGCACATGTTTCAACCTAAACGTGTTTATGATTTAAACACTTGTGTTTATGTTTTAAACATGTGTTATAACGTAAATAATGAAACCTTTCTGTCCTTAGTGTAATATGATCGACACTTATATCCCAAATGTTCAGAGTGATAATGATATCCGTAAATTCGCTACATTCCATCTCCAAGAAGAATAGGCCTACACATGATAATGTTTTTGATTGATATGAGTTATTCTAGTAAGACGTTAGGCCCATTCACAGAAACTGGTCTTCCAACACAAGTAATGTTTTAAGTGAGAACCACTTCTACCATCGTTTTCACCATTTGTTCAAGACCGCTTACTTTGTTGTAAATCATGATTTCTCATTTCTTCAGTCACGGATTCCAATCACGGAATGACGAATTTTAATTTCATAATCTAACAAATTGCAACAGAATGCTATGTGTTGTAATCTCAACTGTTTCATGTCCAGAATTTGTACTGTTGTCATGATCTCATCGAAAATGCTCTTGAATGAGAAAATTTTGATTATCAGTAATCCAATGCTGAAGACATACGATTAGTCATTTACGGCATTGATCAATTATAGATCTATAGCAGTGGATGTTAAAACGAGCGTTCGAAGTTAATGGATTCGTGAAACGAATGGAGCCGAAACTGATGGAACTACTGAGGGGTCCCATAAGTTCGCTGAAATAATACGACATAAAGATTCATTCCTCATTTGGTTCAGAAGTAGACTGGGTTGTTGATCCAGTCTCGGGATATCTCCAATCTATAGTGGATCACTAAGATACACCGATCGTTCTGTATACAGCTCAGATTTATACTAGCAAAGCCTAGTTAGATCATCTATTTCATCAACCAGTGTCCGTAAGTTCCTGCTTGCGACACATGGAGAGAAGGCTAATTTATTATTGATAAATACAATTAGTTTACTCAATTTTGAACTATTTACCGTTTGATGTCATTTGTCTTTACATCTTTACACATTAGATCATGATTCCGCCTTCGTTATGTGAGATGATTTGATGATTTTTAAGGTATTTTGGGCTCATTTTTTATTTTCTAACTCAGGAAGATTCACAATTCCCAAGATTCACTGTAGGACTCTGATATCTTACACATGACATATATCTGTAGACAGAATAATACATTCTGTTGCAATTAGCGACGGTTTCCGTAGAAGGACTGTTCTATTATGTTATTCCCCAAGGTTACTGCATAAGAATGGTACATGTCTTTGTTTCAGGACTCGGTCGAATGTGCGCATACTCCCCCAGTGTTGTTGTCGTGGGATTATATTTCGACAAGCGGAGGGCTCTGGGAGCAGGGTTGTCATCAGCCGGTGTTGGCGTCGGGACTTTTATCTTGCCTTCCTTGGTGGAGTTCTTACTGGCGGCGTATGGATACATGGGTGCATTTCTCATTACAGCGGGAATTTATCTGAACGTCTGTGTGGCAGCCTCGCTTTTCAGACCATTGAAACTCCACTGGAAAATCGTAGAAATTCAAAGATATAAGTCTTTGCAAACATATCCACTGACAATTTACTATTCTTGTTCTCGGATTTATCGACATCGCCCATTCAAGTCAAAATGCTAACAAAAGTCTGTCCATTTTAATTAGTCGTCTACTTTGAATGTTGTCAAAAATCAATAGTTAATTCTGCATAAATTTTCTCTCTTTTTTTGAAGCGTGTATAACAAACTGAACTCAACAAAATGACCACAATTACTCTGTGATATTGATAATATATCACGCTTGGAATAACCATACCATTCTCTCCATATACAACTCCAGTATAGTTGTGCTTGTTCCGGGGCTTAATTACATTGGAAGACGTCATATGTAATGTATTAGTGTTCGACTGGACAAAGGTCATTGATGTGTCGCTTATATCACATGCCAAATGGCATTGCCGAATGATAAACCGCGCACATCAGTTTTAACTCATTTACACGTTTCAAACATGATTTCAGTTCAAGCAAAAATCCATGACCCATACATTTTCGAAAACTACATTGTATGATGGACGATAGAGTCACTATGTCTGTAATCTGTAGTTTATCTTATTCCAGAAGGCGACAGAGCCGTGAACGTCATTTGTCCATGGAGTTGAGAGATGGGGATGACAACTTGATTGAGGATAAAAAGAGAAATAGTCTATACTTGGAGGATAAAGACAATGAAAGAAAATTGGAAACAGGTTCAGAGAGCGAACTTCAGATATTAGATACAAGTGCTGAGAACGGCGGCTTAGTGGTCAAGGAATCGAAGAAAGATTCGGAAGAGGAAGAAATAGAACCAACTCAAAATTTACGTAGAAGAACTTTATTTGATAGGTTACTGTGTCGATCAGATTTCCAGAGAATCAAGTCAGACGAAAAAAGCACTAAAAGTAGTAAAAAAATATTCGAATTCGGTCTGCTAAAAGACATCCCGTTTCTTTTCTTTTGTATAACACTGTGTCTGTTCAATATGGCCTTCCAACTAGGCCAGGTGTTTATCGCTGCTATGGCCAGGGAGAGGGGCGTCAGTAAACTGGACTCCGCGTTATGTCTCTCTGTCATGGGTCTGGTCGACACGATGGGCAGAATAGGCTCTGGACTGCTCTTTGATAGACCGAAAATCAAACCCTATCGGACTTACACATACAACCTGTTCTTGTTTCTGATAGCCGCCACATGCTTCGTACTTCCCAGCATGGCCCACTCCTTCCTGTCGTTCGCCGTCATTTCCGGTTTCTTTGGTTTCTTCACGGGGACGTACATCGCTCAAAAATCTGTGATTATAGTTGACCTTCTGGGACCAGAGAAGCTGGTCAATTCCTTCGGTATGATTGTCTGTGCCCAAGGAATTGGAAGTCTAATAGGGCCTCCTATCTCAGGTGAGTTTTCTAATTGGAAGTCTAATAGGGCCTCCTCTCTCAGGTTTATTTTTAATTGGAAATCTATTAGGGCCTCCTATTTCATGTGAGTTTTCTAATTTAGTCTAATGGGGTATCCTATTTCAGGTGTGTTTTCTAATTGAAGTCTAATTGGGCCTCCTCTCTCAGGTGAGTTTTCTAATTGAAAGTCTAATTGGGCCTCCTATCTCAGGTTTATCTTAATTGGAAATCTAATAGGGCCTCCTATTTCATGTGAGTTTTCCAATTTAGTCTAATGAGGCCTCCTATTTCAGGTGTGTTTTTAATTGGAAGTCTAATTGGGCCTCCAATTTCAGGTGAGTTTTCTAATTGAAAGTCTAGATCTAAAGTGAAATGGGACCTCCTCTCTCCGATTTGTTGTTAATTTGAAGTCTAATAGATCCTCCTCTCTCAGGTGAGTTTTCTAATTGGAAGTCTAATGAGGCATCCTCTCTCATGTGTGTTTTTAATTGGGTTCATACTCCATGTAAGGATCTAGAGACAATGCATACAGTAGCCAAGTCTGGGGAGAACAATGTCTAGACTTGAGCCTTCTCAGCTGCACAAACACTCAGACAATAGCTTGGAAGTCTTCTAATGGGAAGATTGATAGGGTTACAGTACCTATCACTGATTGAGCTCGTTTTAAATGGAAGGAAAATCACGAGCAGCTAGTCCAGGAAACTGAATAAAAGATATTTGAGATTATGTGCTCCTTTGTGTCTCACGGTAATAAAATCTATTTTTTTAATGCAAACCCTACAAAATTATATTTAGCGTAAAGTTTGCATACGCAAATATCATCCTGGAAAATTGCTATAGTCTTTTGCATATAATTTGATTGATGATTGATCAAAATATAACACCTCGAATCAAAACAATTCTTGTTTTTCTCTAAATCAAAGTTACTTATACAACCTGTTATTACAAGAAAAAAATCCTTCCGCTACATAATTAAACATTCCAAATTAGCCAGGCATGCCAGCACGTTTTGATCAATCGTGAATCAATTTGCATCGCAAGTTTTTCCAGACTGATATTTCAGGATGTAAACTTCAAGATAAATATCATTTCGCAGGTTTAAAAAAAAAAATAAATAAATAAAAAAAACAAAAAAAAAACGATCGGCATTAGTACCGTCAGACAAAGAGAAGCTTTCGCATTTAACTCCGTGTTAAAGCTGTGGATATGAAATTGTGTAGAGATGTTCTTATCAATAAGGCGATGATCGGATTAACTTGCTAGGGACGCCTGTTTTTGACAATATGTGAACCATACCGCGCCTAATTGTGTCGTGATTGGTGTCTTATTGAAGTTCTCGTTGTGAAGAGTACGACTGGAGCGGTATCTTTGACGTAATTGTGTGCTTGCACAGTCGCGGAGTATTATAGAAATGACATTTCACGAGGGAGTTTTTGGCAATATGTGGGCCATATTCGACCCGAGTGGTACGCGCTTGGTATCCATTTGAACCTATTTTTCTGACCGTCCTATGATTTTGACCAGTAACGTCATTGTGCGCATGCGCATTCGATAGGGAGTCCTACACAGCCAAACTTTCACCAGCCATTTCCAGCTGGTTACCGTCACCAGCCAGTACTGTGCAGTTCACAACTGTATGTAACTGGCAGGAAAGGTCCCCTTACAGTACTGTGCATTTTAAAATGAACCAGTAACTCGGTGCTTACTGGCAGGTACTGTTCAGTTACCAGACGGTATTGCACGGTTACCGTCTGGTTACTGATAGGTTATTCACCTGCTGGTTACCTGTAGTTTCCGATCAGTTACCATACAGTAACTATCTGGTAACCATCCAGTTGCCAGCTGAATGCTACTGTTCAGTCGCCCACTGGATGGTAACTGGCGGATGCTAACCGTGCGGTTACTGCACAGTAAACCTGCTGGTAACAGGACCTTTCCTGCCAGTACTGTTCAGTTGTGAACCGCACAGTACTGGCTGGTGAATATTTCGCTGTGTATTGTGGGAGTTTTTGTTGTGCCATCATGGGCCCAAAGTTAGAGTGCTTTTGTCATGGGAATAGAGAAGCTGGAATCCAAACACATACACATTGGAACTGGTATGAACCTGTTTGAACTGATTTAGCCCAGTTAAGTCGGTAACGCCGTCAAGGACGTCGTTATGTAATGACGCCCTAAGTCCGAGGAGTAATAACCCTCTCCACATACATACATTGTCTTCTAATGTCTTAACGCATTGATAAAAGAGAGAGAAAGAGATATCAACAACAAACATATTGCGTATTATACATTTTATTGCCCCTATGTTACATCATTTGCAAGCTGGGGAGCCGCCCTGACTATGTTTACATAGCATCGTGATGTAACGCTCCTGTTCATGTATCAGAGGCATGGTCTGCCATGTTCGCTATCCATATCAGAAGTCGCTCATGGTCGGCGCAACGACGGCTATGTAGGCGTCTTAGGGGAGGCAAGGATACTCTGACCCGGAATCTCTGTTTTTGCATTTTGACTCCATTTTTCAGAGACTGTTGGTGGTAACCGATTACCCTCTTCCAAGTGAGGCTTTGGTTTCATCGTGGCTTGGTACGTGAGATCACTCAAGCGGCATTCAAGGCTATATTTAAAGCGGCAGCAGGCTACATTTTTCCTAGATCTCGATTGCAGCTTTTTCTGATGTGTGAAGCATGTCGATGAATACTGGTTGTGAGTTATCCTGTCGAGCGCTTTCGATCGCCGCACGCTACACTGATGCTATTGTATTAACCACAATGGCGTTCTGACGAGCGCATTACCGCTCTATAACACTACACTGGCGCTATTGTTCACTACAGTTACGCTCCATAACCTGGATTGGTGCCATATAACGTCACACTGACGCTCTATAATACAGCATTGGCGCTCTGTAACACTATATAGACGTTCTGCACACGAAGTCATGCTATATTAGACTAAATTGGAGCTCTGTAACAGTATAGTGACGCTCTGTTTACTACAACGACCCCATGCATTACATCGACGTTAGGCAGGGAGACTATAACATCACATTGTCACTAGAACACTGCACTGAGTCTCTGCAACACTTCATTGACGATAAATAGAACTCAACTGACCTTATATAAGACTGCATTTGTACCGTATAACAGTAAATTGACGCTTTGCATAGTGCGTGGACTGGGTATATGGGTTTCATATTCCCATTACAAGTGTTGTCTCCCTTTGACAGCCTTTCACCAAGAGCTTCAATATGACATCAAACATGCCTTATTCACAACCCGCACCGAATCATATTTCAACTGTCCTTTAAGTATTACACCCCGAGTGCGCATGCGTGCGATGACGTCACATCCGGTACATAGAAAGTACATTAATATATTACTGTGTCTCTGAGTGCACATGCGCGCAATTACGACGACCAAGACACTGCATTATTCTACACATCGAGACCATCAGTGGGATATTGAAGGCGATACATTTGGACCATGTAGGGCCCACATATCACCAAAACTCTCACAAAAGGCGTTCTCCGCCATAGCGCATGCACTCAATGACCTTACAATTCAACAACACCACCTCAATCTTACTCTACACAACAAAACCTTCGACAGGACATCAATCACAACACATTCAAATTGGACACAGTATTTCTCCCCCCCCCCCTCACCCCCCCACAACATGTCTTCCTATCGACTGCGCATGTGTACAATGACCTACCGCACAAATTCAAATAACGGTCAGGACACTGTGTTATTCACAACGAGGGATTCTGAGCTCACATATCAAGGAAACCACCTATAACAGAGTGCGCAATCGCACAATGATGTCACAGATAAACGTCAACACCCCAGTCTTCGAGAGACTTCAATAGGGGTGCATGTTGGCGCCTATCCGACCGTTCAAGTCCAGGTCATACAACCACACACTTCCGCCCCATGTGCCCCCACGACCCGATGAGATGTCAATCATATGTACTACTGATGTTCTAATTAATGAGCCAACAGCCTCATTCATTATATCATTGAACCATTTGACACAAGACTGCATACTGAATTATAGTCTTAAATTTCATGTCGGTCCGTTCCTAATAATACAGTGTTTTATCCACAGGTTTGCTACGAGATGAATTTGGGAGGTACGACGAGTCGTTTTACTTCGGTGCTGCTGTTTGCTTTGTATCCGGACTGGTGTTTATGGCTGGTAACATCTACAGTTATCGCCGGAAGAAGGGAGAGCGCATGCGTGTGGTATAGCATGACATCCACCAGCAGCATGCACCAACGGGTTGGAAAAATTCATATTTATATTGGAGGTTTCCATTTCCGTGCCTTGGAATATATACTTTCTGAATATAGGATGTAATTTATTTATGGATGGAAACATTTTCTTATCTATATACATTATACTTATTTGAAAGTAAATGGTGATGTATCAAAATGATAATTGTACACCACCGTAGAGACATGACCTTGTTAATTTTACTATAGCCGCTATATCACCATGACGAAACGACCTTGCTAATTACTGTAGCGTCTATACCTCCGTGACGACACGACATTGTTAATTACTGTAGCGTCTATACCTTCGTGACGACACGACATTGTTAATTTACTATAGCGCCTATACCACTGTGAAGACACGACCTTGTTAATGTACTGTAGCGTCTATACCACCGTGAAGACACGACCTTGTTAATTTACTGTAGCGTCTACCACTGTGAAGACACGACCTTGTTAATTTACTGTAGCGTCTATACCACTGAAGACACGACCATGTTAATTTACTGTAGCGTCTATACCACTGTGAAGACACGACCGTGTTAATTTAACCAATAGCGGCTATACTACCGTGAAGACACGACCTTGTTAGTTTACTATAGCTTCTATACCACCGTGAAGACACGACCTTGTTAATTTACTATAGCGTCTATACCACCTTGAAGACACGACCTTGTTAATTTACTATAGCACTGTGAAGACACGACCTTATTAATTATGTCTCCCCCAACTATGTTGGGGGGAGACATCTAGTGTTTGTGCTGTCTGTCTGTCTGGTTGGATGGATGGATGGATGTCTGGATGGATGTCTGTCCGTCCCCTTGCCTTGTCTGCAAGATATCTTGAGAACTACTGGATGGAATTTCACCAAACTTGGATGGAAGCTTCATTGGGATAGCCCCCCCATTTGATTAGGTTTTGGTGTGTGTGTGTGCATTCATCCGTGTCCGGTGTCCGTCCGTCCGTCCATCTACTGGTACATGTATATACAGGCCTTGTCTGCAAGATATCTTGAGAACTACTGGACGGAATTCCCTCAAACTTGGATAGAAGCTTCAGTGAGATAGCCCCCTCATTTGATTAGGTTTTGGTGTGTGGGCGTGCATTCATCCGTGTCCGGTGTCCGTCCGTCCGTCCATCTACTGGTACATGTATATACAGGCCCTGTCTGCAAGATATCTTGAGAACAACTGGATGGAATTTCACCAAACTTGGATGGAAGCTTCATTGGGATAGCCCCGTCATTTGATTAGGTTTTGGTGTATGTGTGTGCATTCATCCGTGTCCATCCATCCGTCTATGTACTTGTACTTGTATATACAGGCCTTGTCTGCAAGATATCTTGAGAACTACTGGACGGAATTTCACCAAACGTGGATGGAAGCTTCAGTGTGATAGCCCCGTCACTTGATTAGGTTTTGGTGTGTGTGTGTGCATTCATCCATGTCCGGTGTCCGTCCATCCATCTACTGTACATGTATATACAGGCCTTGTCTGCAAGATATCTTGAGAACTACTGGACGGAATTTCACCAAACTTGGACGGAAGCTTCAGTGGGATAGCCCCCTCATTTGATTAGGTTTTGGTGTGTGTGCGGGCATTCATCCGTGTTCGGTGTCCGTCCATCTACTTGTACATGTATATACAGGCCTTGTCTGCAAAATATCTTGAGAACTACTGGACGGAATTTCACCAAACTTGGATGGAAGCTTCATTGGGATAGCCTCTCATTTGATTAGGTTTTGGTGTGTGTGTGCGTTCATCCGTGTCCATCGTCCGTCCGTCCATCTTCATGTACATGTATATACAGGCCTTGTCTGCAAGATATCTTGAGAACTACTGAACGGAATTTCACCAAACTTGGAAGGTTCATTGGAATAGCCCCCTCATTTGATTAGATTTTGGTTTGTGCGTGCATTTATCCTTGTCCATTTTCCGTCCATCCATTCATCTAATTGTACATGTATATACAGACCTTGTCGGCAAGATATCAGGAGAACTACTTGACACTTATTTCTAAATTAATTTTATAGCACTTTCCCTTAAATAATGTGCCCGCTCAAGGCAAGGTGGGAGGTTGGGGGAGACGTATGTTTTTGCTTAAAAAAACAACCAGCATAGGCTTCATGCCGGAGCGGCAACCCAAGGGTCAAAGCGGAACCTCTAGTTTAATATAGCAGCTATACTACCGTGAAAACACGACCGTGTTAATTTCCTATAGCGCTTATACCACTGTGAAGACACGACCTTGTTAATTTAACCAATAGCGGCTATACTACCGTGAAGACACGACCTTGTTAGTTTACTATAGCTTCTATACCACCGTGAAGACACGACCTTGTTAATTTCTATAGCGTCTATACCACCTTGAAGACACGACCTTGTTAATTTACTATAGCGTCTATACCACTGTGAAGACACGACCTTATTAATTTAATATAGCGGCTATACTACCGTGAAAACACGACCTTGTTAATTTCCTATAGCGCTTATACCACTGTGAAGATACGACCTTGTTAATTTAACCAATAGCGACTATACCACTGTGAAAACACGACCTTGTTAATTTCCTATAGCGTCTATACCACTGTGAAGACACGACCTTGTTAATTTAACCAATAGCGGCTATACTACCGTGAAGACACGACCTTGTTAGTTTATTATAGCCTCTATACCACCGTGAAGACACGACCTTGTTAATTTACTATAGCGTCTATACCACCTTGAAGACACGACCTTGTTAATTTACTATAGCGTCTATACCACTGTGAAGACACGACCTTGTTAATTTACTATAGCGTCTATACCACCGTGAACACACGACCTTGTTAATTTCCTATAGCGTCTATACCACCTTGAAGACACGACCTTGTTAATTTACTATAGCGTCTATACCACTGTGAAGACACGACCTTGTTAATTTAACCAATAGCGGCTATACTACCGTGAAGACACGACCTTGTTAATTTACTATAGCATCTTTACCACCGTGTAGACACGACCTTGTTAATTTACTATAGCGGTTATACCACCGTGAAGACACGACCTTGTTAATTTACTGTAGCGTCTCTACCACCGTGAAGACACGACCTTGATAATTTAGTGTAGCGGTTATACCACCGTCAAGACACGACCTTGTTAATTTACTATAGCGGTTATACCACCGTGAAGACACGACCTTGTTAATTTACTATAGCGGTTATACCACCGTGAAGACACGACCTTGTTAATTTACTGTAGCGCCTATGCCACCGTGTAGACACGACCTTGTTAATTTACTAGAGCGGTTATACCACCGTGAAGACACGACCCTGTTAATTTACTGTAGCGTCTATACCACCGTGAAGACACGACCGTGTTAATTTAGTATAGCGGTTATACCACCGTGAAGATACGACCTTGTTAATTTACTGTAGCGTCTGTACCACCGTGAAGACACGACCTTGTTAATTTACTATAGCGATTATACCACCGTGAAGACACGACCTTGTTAATTTACTATAGCGGTTATACCACCGTGAAGACACGACCTTGTTAATTTACTATAGCGGTTATACCACCGTGAAGACACGACGTTGTTAATTTACTCTAGCTTCTATACAACCGTGAAGACACGACCATATGAATTTGCTCAGCCGTTATACCACCGTGAAGACACGACCTGGTTAATTTATTTACTATAGCATGTATACCACCGTGAAGACACGACCTTGTTAATTTACTTTCTATACCACCGTGAATATACGACCTTGTTAATTTAATATATCCGCTATATCACCGTGAAGACACGGCCTTTTTAATTTACTATAACGGCTATGCCACAGTCAAGACACGACCTTGTCGGTTTACGGTTCATGTTTCATGTAAGAGAGTACATCCTCCTTGTTATAATGATTACGTTTTTCTATTTAAAGGGGGGGGGGGGGATCTGAAGCTCAACTAGAGTAAGATCTGATGGTCGGGGTTACTGATGACATACATTATTCCTTCACTTCACAACGATTTACGGGCTTTCTAAAATCATGACCTCCAGGTGACATCGGTGTTCTCATTCAGCGGCGATCTAATATCTTTACTTTTCAAACCTGTAATGGACGGGCTAGACTGGGCATGTGAACAACCACATGATTATTTTCAATTATAGCGTCCTTCTGTTCTGGGTTCCTACGCCTCCTGGAAAGTCCTGAAAACTCCTGGAATTGAATTGCTAACCTGGAATGCTTAAAAATAAAGGTAAACTCCCGGAAGAACTACACTTTGGCCTTCTGGGAGACCAGCCATCTGGTTCCACACGTTACTGTGCCAAAAATTGTTCCTGAACTTCGTTAATTTGCTCATCTTTGTTGCGAGTTATTGTACTAAATTTTAAGACTCCTGGAAAATTAAACTTATTGACTTGGAAAGTCCTGTTAAACTCCTGGATTTTTTTCCTGTTGTAACTGTATGAATTCTGTCTGTCAGTAAGCGGTATTCTGATATGTATGACACCTTGTTATTTATGTAGAATCTCTTGCACTCATCAGAGTGGTGCTGTGATTTGTTTTCACGTCAATTGCCCACCACTTGGGGCGCTCATTGTAAAGCAAGCTATTAGTCAATTATGGCTGCTCTTACGACTGTGACAATCTGTATACTTAATACTGACTGTTCAAGATGACATTTACCATAGCGACAAAAGCGGTCTTCTTTACCTCCATTTTCCAATGGGGTACTTTATTTACCTTAATACACATTTATCCTCTTGATTTGGTGAGAACAAGCAACTATACGTACTGCTAAGTAGCCCCACAAGACAAGCCATTGATGGTACAAAATTTCAGATGTACACCTTTGGTTGTGCAGGATGTATTTCACTCAAAGATAGGCACAGACTAATTGAGTCTGAAGATTTTACAGCACCGCTGAACAAGAAGACCGTTGAAAATGAAGGTGAACAAAACCGACAACAAAACCACTAAGCCAAAGATTTGTCAAAGCTACTGAAGTACAACACATATAAGGGAAGTGGGAAGAGGTGCCGACATACTGACTGAGCCACATGACTTCACAGTATAGTCTTCCGGTTAACCTATTCTAAAGCACATACCAAGAATCTAACGATTCGTGATATGTGTTGTATCTCAGGTACGCTTTTATTGTACATGTTCATGTGGCAACTTGGATGATAAGACCACACGGCCCCTAGCCCCGGCAAAAGCGGTATTAGATACAAATATAGAGAGCTACATGTATGATGGAAATGCTCTGACAACTCGTATATTGGTAATTGGTGAGCTGTTTCGCTGTGACAACTCGTACGCTGGGGATTGGTGAGCTGTATCGTCGTCAGATGAAAATGACGGAATTTACAAAGAAGTCTTGTTACAAAGTGAAGGAAAGATTCAAGAAGATGGCTGAGTAACAAGACCGCGGCAAGCCAAGTATACGTGTATATTTTTGGAGGCCGCTCAATAAGAAAGTCATTGCAAACCTAAGGTAGACATTTCAGCCATTAATGGTACAAAATTCCAGATGTACAACACTACTACTCTAGGCCAAAGATTTTTCAAAGCTACTGAATTCCGTTATAAAGTGAAGGTAAAGATTCAAAAAGTTCGCAGAGAACAAAACCGCAGCAAGCCAAGTATACATGTATATTTTTGGAGGCAGCTCAGTAAGAAAGCCATTGCAAACTGAAGGTAGGCATTTAAGAACACCACTGTCAAATGGATGTGAAATATTTTAACATGGATGCCACTTTTTCTAACAAAACCGCGGACTGACAAAACCGTTGCAAGCCTAGTGGAGATTTTAAAAAGCCCTCCAAATGGAAGTTGCTGCCAAATGTGACTATTGGTTTTAGAATACCGCTTAATAAGAAGGCCGCTCCCAACTGATCAATAAGAAGACCCTGTAAACTGATGATAATCGTTTAAGAACACTGCAGCTGCAAGCCAAGGATACATTTTGAGAGGACCGTTGCAAAATGGATGTAATTTTAACAAGATCACTGGATAACAAAACTCCATGAGTGAAGGACAAATTATAGAAAGCTGCTCGCTACGAAGACCGCTGCCAACGGAAGATTAAATATTAAGAGCACCGGGGAATTAAAAGCCCGCTGCCAACTCGAACCAAATATTTTAGAATACCTCTCAATACCAAGACCGCTACAGACTGAAGGAAAATTTTATTAATCTGCTCTATATGAAGGTCACTATTTACTGAATGTACATTTATGAAGACGACTGAATAACAAAACAGCTGCAAACCAAGAATCCAGTGTAGAAGGCCGCTAGATAAGAAGACCGTTTTGAACTGAACCTAGAGATTAAAGAACACTGCTGAATGAAAAAATGTGTTGCTGAATAGCAAAACCACGCGAGCCAAGAGCAGATTTTAGAAATCTCCATATTAATGCCGCTGCCAACTCTCAGTATTAGTTTTAGAATACCACTCAATAAGAGGACCGTTGCCAACTGAAGATTGAAATTCCAGAACACCGCTCAATAAAACTCAGAATTCGTCAGAAAACCGCTCAATCAGAAGGAACATTGTATAAAGCCGCTCCATTAGAAGGCCGCTGATAAATTGAGCTAAATATTTTATAATTTCCCGCGCAAGTTGCACAGTTTAAGTAATTCACGAGATTTCACCATATCCGATAACCCAGGTAATTTTCGTTCTCCCTTACATGAAGCATCGACCCAATTTACTCAGGGAACCCATTCTATATCCCTGACATACTATAGCAGATATATTCTGCCGTGAAGACCCGACATTGTTAATTTACTATGTCGGCTACCTCGAAGAAACGAACTTGTTAATTCACTGAAGTAGCTTTACTACCGTGATTACACGAACTCGTTAAATTACTATAATGGCTTTACTATCGTTAAGACACGACCTTGTTAATTTTTATAGCATATATACTACCATGAAGACATGACCTTGTTAATTTACCGTAGCGGCTATACCACCGTGAAGACTAATTTGCTAATTTATGTTATATACTGTACTACGCGAAGAAACGATCTTCGTAGTTTACTATAGCGTCTAAACTACCGTGAAGACACGGCCTCGTTAATTTACTATATAGAATCTGTGTGGCCGTGAAAACACGACCTTATTAATTTACCATAGAAGCTATATGAAAACACGACCTTGTTTAATCTACTGTATCATCTGTACAACCACGAAGAAACGGCCTTGTTAATTTATTATAGCGTTTGTACAACCATGAAGACACGGCCTTGTTAATTTACTATAGTATCTGTACAATCGTGAAGACACGACCTTGTCAATTTAATATAAAGGCTATATTACCGTGAAAGAAACGCCCTTGTTAATTTACTATAGCGGCTATACTACTGTGAAGCCTCGGCCTTGTTAATTTACTATAGCGGCTATGCTACGTCAAAACACGACCATGTTAATTTACTATAGAGGCTATACTACGTGAAGACATGGTCTTGTTTACTTACTATAACGTCTGTACAATCGGGAAGACACGACTCTTTTAATTTACTATAGCGGCTATACTACTGTGAAGACGCGGCCTTGTTAATTTACTATAGCGGCTTGTATTACCGTGAAGACACGGCGTTGTTAATTTTCTATAGAGTCTATGCTGCCGTGAAGACACGGCTTTGTTAATTTACTATAGCACCTATACTAACATGAGGGCATGGCCTTGTTAATTTAATATAGTGGTTATATTATCGTGGAGACACGGCCTTGTTAATTTACTGTAGCGTCTATACTGCCATGAAGGCACGGCCTTGTTAATTTATTATAGGGGCTATACTACCATGAAGACACGTCCTTGTTTATTTAGTAAAGGGGTTTACTGCCATGAAGACACGGCCTTGTTAATTTACTATACAGGTTATATTACGGTGAAGACACGGTCGTGTTTAATTCACTATAGCGGCTATATTACCGTGAAGACAAGGCCTTGTTAATTTACTATAGGGTCTATATTACCGTGAAGACACGGCCTTGTTCACTTTTAGAGGCTATACTATGGTGAAGCACGACCTTATTTATTCACTATAGCGGCTATACTTCGTGAAGACACAATCTCTTTTTTTTTCTTTATTGAAGAAGAATTTTACATGCATATATCGATTATGAAGAAAATAATATACAAACCTATGTACTTACAATGACGTGTTGAACGGTTGTAGTGTAAATAGTTGATTAATAAAACATATATTATACATGTGTTTGTATACTTTCTACATATTGTTTTTCGTCACAGAAACATGTTTGCATTTAGCGTCAGTCAGATAATGTACAATTGTTCGTTGACATTACAGCAGCACATACCTGAATAGTATACAAGGTAGTACAAAAACGTATTTAGAATCTTCAATATATACAAAAAATGTATAGTTGCATGGCGTACAATTTTATGTGATCATTTAAACGAGAATATATTAGACGTTTTCACACACATACTCAAAGTACTGTTTTGTATGAATATCCTGAATATCCACATACTATATGTCAATGTCTACCTTGAATCAATCAATTTCAATCTCTTTAATTTACTATAGCGGCTATACTACCGCGAGGACACGACATTGTTCACATGCCATATTGTAGGTATACTACCCTGAAGACACGACATTGTTCATTCAACGTATGGCGGCGGTACTACCGTATAGCGGCTATACGAAGTTGAGGAATCGACCTGCATTTTCTCTCTGAAAATGATTGACGTTTTGTTCACGGAGATTCGCACGCCACAATCTTTTGATATTTTATACCCCCTAACAAAGGACGACTTTTCGGTGGGAGTAAACTCTTTGATCTTTACGGTTTACCACGCACACTGTCTGGAATTGATGCCATATTTGGATACTGTTTCTCGATAATGGTTATATATTAGTCCACGTGCTACCGTGTGTAATTACTGTGGGCGTGATTTTGAAAATGTTTCATCAAGCTAGCCAGCTGATTGGCTAACAAATGTAGTTTCAAGTTCGCACGGGATTTATATAGGGCTGAAGTCAGATATAATATTCCGTGATATTATATCTGAGTTTACTGAGACTGAATCTTCTTGAGCACGTATTGGACATCTTGGGTCGCAGAGTGACAGCTCCGTAATACAAACAAGACAAGAACTGACCCAAGCTCTACATGGGGAATGGGATCATATTCCATTGATACAGATCAGGCGGTTCATCACCAGCATCGTCGAGAACGCCTTCCTCGTAAGAGGAGGTAGGCCTAAATCATATAGCCCAATTCGGAAAGCGTGTTATGTCTTTGTTCCACCAGGGGCGTATTGGTGCGGAGAACTTCCGGTAGGTACCAAAGGTCCTCACAAATAGTTTTAGCAATTAAATAGTCTATTTTTCAAGAAGATTATCTTTATAATGTACACGTATATAAGATCTATTTGTTCATGCAGAAAATATAAACAAAATAGTTTTTCAAACAAATATTCTTGAATAGTTGATCAACATATTATTCCAAATAATTGTGGGTGCCTTTGGTAAAAGTGAAGAAGAGGCGACTACTTTCCGGAAGCAGCTTTTCATACCTCTAACCTTAAAGAACGGCAATTATTCAAGGGGAGATCACACACTTTTCGGAAAGGGCTTATGAAAGTACACCGGACGATTGTTAATTTGTGATCACCTACATCATTTTTTCCACGATGGATTAAATGAAACTGACACATTTAATTCGTCCATGAATTTCCCCATTTTCAACTATGTCTTGTCATACTTATAAATTTCTGTCTGAAATAATTTATAAAGTTAATGACAGGGACAGTAGCAGGCTATGCTGATTTAGATATCTAGGAAGGCACTGTCTAATCGCGATAATGCTTAAGCAATAAAACTGTTGATAAAATAGGGTGGTGCTCAACTTTTGCGCATGTGTATATATGCAATGCAGAATCAAGCTTACATTCTGCTTCAGATAATTTATAATCTTGACGAGGGTATCACAATTATGTCGTTTCAAAAGGATAAAATACACAAGAGGGAACTATATCAGCAGGGGCCAATACCTACAGCGGAACTCAATCTCAATAAACTCAGATATAATATCACGGAATATTATATCTGACTGCAGCGCTATATAAATCCCGTGCGAATTTCAAACTACATTTGTTAGCCAATGAGGTGGCTAGGTTGCGGAAACAATTTCAAAACCACGCCCACAGTAATTGCACACGGCAGCACGTGGACCAATTTAGTAAACATTATCGGGAAACAGTGATTGGCTTATTATGAGATCTCGTAGAATATCGGCGAACATTTCGCACGAATGTTTCATAGCGTTACGTCTAGAGGGTCAATTTACCATCTGGGTTTACCTAGATTGAGGGGAACTATCAGTATACGGGCCTTGGAACTATTAATACTGACCAAACTTAGTACAGGGCTGAGAGTTCAACTCCAATAAAACAAAACCCATAAATAACCAACCTACCGCCGGTGTAGGTAGAAAACAACCTACAATGCAGGTAGACTATTAAAGGATTAATTTCTGTATGATATTATCATTGGTGATGGGGGGGGGGGGACCCTGTAGTTGAAGGTCTATGCGGAATATTGAATTCTAAACCGTCCGTCCTGGATATACTATGTGCTTTCTAAAGCTCGTCACGCTTGATCAGGTTGTGGTATGTGCGTGAAACTGACAATCGGGACGCACCTTTTAACTGACAGGCCATGAAAAGCACAATGTTAAATTACAAAAGACCGCTCCAAGGTGGCTTTTATCATTCGGTTTGTATGAATCATGTCTTCGCACGTTTCGATTAGAAAATACGTCGTTTAGCTTTTTGAATGAAAAAAAAAATCACATTGAGCCTATATGACTTTGTACATAGTTATTAGAGTTATGTACGATAGGTCTCAAACGTTGTACTCTGCTATACTCTTATTAGCCGTAAGGAAAAAGAGAAGTTCACTTCGTTGTTGCTGTTGTTTCTCCGATACATGCAGTTTGAACATTTGAATTGGGGTTTAGCTACACTTCGAGGTGAGTATTAAATAGATACATGAGCAGTGTGACTAACGTCACAGGACCTACGAAGTAGGTATATATTCCTACGAAGTAGGCTCTCATTTGCAAATTGTCCGGTAATGAGTGAGTGAGTCAGTCAGTCAGTCCATCCGAATCCTTTCGTCGGCAAAATAAGGAGAACCGTTGACATTAGAACCTTGATTTTTGGCAAGAAGGTGCATTAGGGAACTGTTTCCAGCAAGTTCTGAGCTGACTAACTTTTGATGAAATTTGACCTACTTAGGTGACCTATAACATTACGCTTGGACTCCCAAGTCATCTTCCTCACCCTACGTCGTAGGTCCTGTGACGTTAGTCACACTACTCATGTATATATATCGTCCGTGGAAAGCTATCATCACGGGTCGCCTAACTTGCTTCTGGTCGCTCCAGCGCCGTACGGACGACACGTCCATTTCCATGCCATGCATGATTCATGGATTTTTTTCAAACCAGCTGAATTTCCTAACAATAATACATTTGAAAGTTGAAAATAGCAATGTTCATATTTATTCCTACGAAGTAGGCTGTCATTTGCAAATTGTCCGGTAATGAGTCAGTCAGTCAGTCGGTCCATCCGAATCCTTTCGTTGGCAAAATAAGGAGAACCGTTGGCATTAGAACCTTGATTTTTGGCATGAACGTGCATTAGGGGACTCTTACCAGCACGTTCTGAGCTGGTCTACTTTTGATAAGAATTTGACCTACTTAGGTGACCTTTTACATTACGCTTGGACCCCCAAGTCAGTCAAGTGATCTTTAACATTACTCTTGGACCCCCAAGTCATCTTCCTCACCCTACTTCGTAGGTCCTGTGACGTTAGTCACACTACTCATGTGTAAAATAAGACTTGTCGAATGTTGAAAGTTTTTCGATGTAAAATTTCTCAAAAATAAACTCAATACAGATGGAGATATTGGACAAATATTTTTCTCATGATCTTAATTTCGCGTGACCTCGGGAATATCCGAAAAAAACTAATAAAATGAACTTCCACTCCAAACATACTTTCATAATCAGTTGTACAGCATTACAGCAACTAGAAGAGATAAAAGAATAGGCTAACCAAACGAATGACCAGTTATATGTAAATACAAATGCGAGCAAGTGAAGCCGACACGGAGCTGGCATAATGCTGGCGAGATACTTATCATAGATTTCTTACCCAACAGAAAAGAATTTCCACAAAAATAGATAAACCTCGATCTGAGATTGACAGATATCCGGCCCAACCTCAATCTATATATTTCCAAATGAAATCTATACAAATGATTTGGTATAATGGATAGAGAAAGGCCATGGTGAATGGTTGTGACATTTCGAGGCATTCTCACTCAACAACCAGATCATCTCCATCAATCGAACGCTTCTGTACAGGTGTGACTCCGATACTGTTCGATGCCGAGACCACTTCTTTATTGGATATATTCATGTTTTTATCTGCTTGCAGTTTGGTGAAAATACTGTCTTTTAAAGATCCGCTGCTGTAATATTGTGGTTGTTTTAACGAATTGGTGTCTTCGCTCAAATAGTTTCAAGTAGTTGAAAATAACAAATCACAGCAAGATGAAACTTTATACACGTATAATTCAAGTTACCTTGATGCAATAATAGGCAAAACGGGTAAATATTTGAATGAAAAAGATGCTTGAAAACTTTGTGAAATTTGTCAATTTTAATATCTTACTTTTGGTGGGGTGTTTTTTTTCAAATTTCGTTTCCAGTTACATTAAACAGAATACTTTTGTTGCAATTAATCTCAAAATAGCAAGTTTTTGAGGAAAAATATTCCACATTATTAAATTATGTGCACAAGTCGATTTTATCAATATTGTTTTACTGAAAATTATTTCGAACATAAATTTTTTATCAGGAGCTTACATAATTATATAATCATATTTCTTATAATTGTATAATCGCATGTCAGTAGTATAGAAACGGGATCTGGGGTCACATTTAGTGGCAGATAACTCTTTTGAACAATTCCTGGTTATCTCCCCTGATTCGCACATTTCTGTCCCTAAATGGGCGTCCAGATGCCCTTTTACTGCTTATAAAATTGACGTCACTATGAAATCACTCCCGGTCACATGACATCCAGGTCGCAGGTTACATCCGGGTCACTTTCTGTGACGTCACTTCCGGTCACGTGATGGCAAGCCTTATCTGCCCCTACATTAGACCCCAGTGACTTCCAATGTTAATCTACGGGGAATGCATGTATGGGATAGGAGTATTAGGGTGGTCATTTTTTTTCTTGTGGATTTTACTATGGGTTGGGGCAAATTGTTTTCTTTGTCTCGCGATGTAGAACACGATGGCAGGGGTCTCGAGGCCATGGGGTGACTTTCGGGCAGGTCTAGGGTGGACATGTTAGGTCTATTCTGGCGCACTGGACAATGTTAGTCCCAATTGGGAACCCACTCATGGAAATTTGCGGTATGGGGTGTGGCCCCTTGTTTTCTTCATCTCGAGCTGTAGAACACGATGGGAGGGGTCTCAAGTGCTGATGACGCATGCACAGTAGGCAGGCAGATCGAGGCGGACGTTTTGGGGTCTAGGTGGATCCATATTTGTCCGATTGGGTCGTGTGAGCTGTCATCGTGAAGCTTTCGTGGGGGAGCACCCAACTGGATGAGTGTGATGGAAATACCGTATATCTGCGCATACGCAGTAGAAAATGGTATTTGAAAGGACGTTTTGGGGTCGCGGTGGACCAATAGTAGTTCGATTGGGCCGTATTAGGTGCCATCGTGAAGCTCTCGTGGGGGAACAACCGACTGGATTAGTGTGTCGTCCGATTTCATCATTCTGCGCATGCGCAAACGGAATTGTGGGAAAATGACATTGGGGCAGACGTTTTGGGGTCGAGGTGGACCCATAATGGTACGAATGGATCGGGGAGGGTATCAGTTTGAAGCTTTCATGGGGTAGCGTCCAACTGGACTGGTGTGGAGTAAAAGTAGCACAATGGTGCACATGCGCAGGCAGGGAATTCTGGGGAAAGGGCATTGGAATGGACGTTTTGTGGGAAAGATGAACCCATAGTAGTCCTATTGGGCCGTGGGAGGTGTCATAATGAAGCACTTCTCGAGGTCGATCAAGTAATGGGTGGGTGCATATTTCTCCGGAAAAATAATACGGGACACGGACTTTACCCCTAAAATATTGAAAACTGACTAAAAGTAGATATTGTCGGTGACGATGTGGGAATGCCATCCTGAAACCAAATCAGTATTAATGTACTCGCTGAGAGCTTTCATTTAAGCCCAAGAATGACAAAATTGACCCATGCATGACCTATATCGTGCCGATTTAATCCCACGCAGGCGGCGCCTGGTTCGCTTGCAGGCGATTTTTTTAGGAAATCGGCCTAGAGATTTTACCTAACACGATCCAATCGGACCACTTTGTGTCCACCTAGACCCCAAAATGTCCACCTCGATCTGCCTGCCTAGTGCGCATGCGTCATCAGCACTTTTCAACAAAATTCAACGCATGGCATCGAGACCCCTCCCATCGTGTTCGACAGCTCCAGATGAAGAAAACAAGGGGACCACACCCCATATCGCAAATGTCCATGAGTGGGTTCCAGATTGGGACTAACATTGTCCAGTGCGCCAGAATGGACCTTACATGTCCACCACAGACCTGCCTTAATTTTTCAGCGAAAATCAACCCATGGCCTCGAGACCCCTCCCATGGTGTTCTACATCGCGAGACAAAGAAAACAAGGTGCCACAACCCATAGTAAAATCCACAAGAAAAAAAAATGACCACCCTAATACTCCTATCCCATACATGAATTCCCCGTAGATTAACATTGGAAGTCACTGGGATCTAACGTAGGGACAGATAACTCTTGCTGGCTCGTCATGTGAGCGGAAGTGACGTCACAGGAAGTGATCCGGATGTGACCTGTGACCCGGATGTTACGTGACCGGATGAGAGGAAAAATGAGATTAGATGTGTGTATCGAAAATTGACATAGTTCACAAATATTCACAAAAACATATTACATGTATTATTCAAATATTAACCATCTACTTACTCTGATTTATAAGTGTGCAAATTTTCGGCTTGCTGTGATTTGTTATTTTTATGTTAGTTTAACAGTGACACAAATTTTTTACAACAACGACAACACAATAGCATCCCCTTAAATACGGTCTATCGATGAATGTCGGGGTTAACTCTTGTGGATATAGGATATCCCGATTTGGAATGAATATATGAATAAATGTAATGCTAATATTTGTTTTATTTTTATTGCAGGTCAGGATGACACAACAATTTGCAGGAAACGTTACACAACAGAGCAGGCAGCAACCGATCGGCTGCGGTGTGGTGGAGTCCTGTGTTGAAACGAAAAACACTCAAGACACAAATCATTCTTGATACTTCCCTGTGTCTAGACTGCTAGGTCTGGAAGGCTCTAACGGAAAGCATGTTCTCCAAGATACCGAGACGGTGGTTAATGCGTACCATCAGGCGAAAGTGTATTCCCTGTATCTATCTGGTTCTAGCGGTGACGGTACTGAACATTATAGGAATACCAAGGTTAATTCGGCAACTTATGGTCAATCCGGCCACCATAGAATACTTTACGCAACAAGCGACTGAGGGCTGCGGCGGTAATTTTCATGGTTACGTACACCAGTTCGCTCACCTCAAGAAGGTCATTGTTGACCCGGGTAGGGCTAAAGGTCGTCCTGGGGGTGAAGACATTTATGAAG
>JAVTVY010051268.1:0-25583 GCA_036873755.1 Hanleya hanleyi
AGTGCTTGCTGGCAAAATGTGCACATGAACCGCATGTCAAACTAGACTTTGAAAGTAATGTTCTCTGGTTGACGTATTAAGTCACTTCACATAGCCTGTTGTAAGACTTCGCGCTGTGGCATTATGTGGGACCCATCATCAAGCCACTATTTCTTTATTGATGTGTGTCATTGTAAATTAAGCCTAGATCGACTTTCTCTACACATCAATCCGATCCGCGTGTTTTACGTTTTCGAGTTTTTAGTAACTCGCAGTTCAATCTCAAACATTTTGCTACAGACGTACAGGTGAATAACTTGATCATGTATGGTCATCGATTTGGTCTCTCAGTCATAATAAAATAGTACTAAAGGACATTTGTTCGATGAATTAAATATAACAGAATTAATATTAATGTGTTAACCACGAACGGGTGATACAATCCTGTCGTTTTACGATATGAAACTAGTTGGATCACTCCACGGCACGTCTGGGAAGTTATGGCTCGAGAAAACACCTGTTATTCGTCTAATATCAAGATGGCCGCACCCATGTTTACCGAATTCAGATATCCGGCGGCGCTGCGCCGCCGGAAATAACCTGTACCCCTTACCTAGATTTGGCACTGAGCTGTTATTGAATTGATGTATCTGTGTCAGTGACTTTAAAATCGGCAAGGCCACTGTCTCTGTTTAATTCATTTGTGGGAGAAATGTATATGCACGTACATGCTCCAGGGCCTAAAATCACCATACTGTACACAATTGAATGACCTGGTTGTAAACCAGGAACTCCATGTACTTTAGATGCAAATGGCTTCATACTACTTTGACATCATAACTGTGAACCAACGACTGAACTGCTATCTATGCAAATGAGAACATGGAATTCCTACCCAAACAGAGACAGCCACTTCACCATATGGTCCAGATGGAAAATTTGCATATAACATTATTTGTAGATGAAACACAAGTATTCAGACAGAGCGTAAAAACAATCTGTGTCTTCCCCTAGACAGGAGCAATATGCACAACAAATTTGAAGTTGATTGCCGAAGGCATTCTGAAGTTATCCGACGGAAAAGATTGAACAAAAGGGAAATTTGCATATAATTGGATTTGTAAATGAAACCCAGTTCCTAGTTTCGGATGGTACTGAAAAACAATAGGTGTCTTCCCATAGGCAGGACCGATATGCACCACAAATTTGAAGTTGATTGACAAAGGCGTTCAAAAGTTCAAAAGTTTCCCGCGGAAAAGAAAAGTGGAGAAAAGAAGCGAAAGAAAGAAGAAAATGACAAAAACATAAGGCATCCTAATAATCTGAACAATATAAGTCTTCTGATTGACACCGGAAGCCTAATAATACCAATAACAGAAGATTTCCAGCCATCAGATTGGAACCTAATATGAAGGTTTTACCTACCAAACCTTCTTGTCTCTGTACCGTTATTCTGTTATCTCGATGATATGAGATGCTCATCACAAAGCCAAGAGTACAACAAACTCGAACTCTGTTTTTTTTTAATATTCAGGTATCCGAGACCCGTGTTACTTCTTTTCTTTCTTTTTCTAAAATATTTTTTCTTGAAATCACGTCATCTGTTCTTTGGTCACTGTTCTTCCCATCTGATAGTGGTACACTCATTGACAAACACGCATACCGGTACTGATATTTCTATACACCAGTATGTGCGCTAACAATAAACACAGCGATTACGAACCATACACTTTTAGTAAAACATCTGTAAGCCATTATTAAACAATCTCGAGGAACAGGAGAAAAATATTTACCGGAGAAAATAATATACAATTTAAGAACGAGATATACATATAAGTTTCACAAAGGTATCTCTACACTGCACATACAATGAACATTGCCTGTGAAGTATATACGGGAAATCAATCACGATGATATCATAGTTTTTCTCGGAATACCGCCATATACAGACCGTGTACGAAGTTATATACAGGCACCAAAAAACAAAAACTAAAAAAAAACAACAAAAAAAAGCAACCAGAGGATGCTAGGTCCTCCGCCGAAATGGTAGCAATATTTTGTAGCATTGTTGGTCTGAGGGGATATACATGAGGGAGGCAACTGCTACTTCATAAGCGTTGGATGCGGAAGAGTCTTTCTGCCTTCCCAGGTTTTAAGATCAACTCAGAACGGTTGATTGAGAGTTGATTGCTTCTGTAATATAGTTTCCATGCAGTGAAGCATGGGAATTATGTAACCCAGAAACAACCCCAATTGACATCTCAAGGCATTATTTGCAAACCAAATTTGACGAGAAGCTGAAGGTATCTTCAACTTTTTGTCCGGAAACCAAATTTTAATTTTGCCATCTGTAGGTGCAAGTGGGCGAAACGCAATCCCAGGCATCATCTAATGGCATGCTACATGTATCAGCATACGAACTTTGGGAAGAATCTGAAGAGGGGTCTTCAAGTTATTGCCCGGAAACCAAATTTAGATTTGTAGGCACAAGTGTGCGAAACACAATCCCAAGCGACATCTTATGGCATATGAATACCAAATTTGAGAAGAATCCAATGAGCAGTTGTCAAATTATTGCCAGAAACAATTTTCAGATTTTTCCACCAGGTGTCACCACCAGTATGCAAAAGCAGGCGAAATACAATCCCAAGGGACATATCATGGCATGGTATCTGCATACCAAAATGGAGAAGAATCCAATGAGTGAAATCAAATTTAGATTTTGACACAAGGTGGTGCTACCTGTAGGCGCAAGTAGGCGAAATGCAATCCCAAGCGACATCATATGTCATGGTATATTCATACCAAATTTGAGAAGAATCTGACGAGCGGTTCTCAAGTTATTACCCGAAAACAAATTTGGTACCTGTAAGTACAAGTGAGCGAAAGGCAATCCCACGCAACATCTCCTGGCATGATACATGCATGCTAAATTTGAGGAGATTCCGATAAGCAGTTCTCAAGTTTATGACTGAACACAAATTTTGATTTTAACACCAGGTGGCGCCACCTATAGGCACAAGTGGGCGAAACACAATCTCAAGCGACATCTTATGTCATGGTATTGCCCGGAGAGAAATTTGGGATTTTGCCACCAGGTGGCGCTACCTGTAAGTGCAGGTGAGTGAAAGGCAATCGTATGCAACATCTCCTGGCATGGTACATGTATGCTAAATTTGAGAAGAAGGCATGCAGTTCTCAAGTTATTGGCCAAAAACAAATTTCAGGTTTTGTCATCAGGTGGCGTCACCTTCTAAGCAGAAGTGGGTAACGCAATCCCAAGTAACATCTCACGGAAAAGTACAATGTATTTGCATGCCTAACTTGGGAGGAATTCGATGAGCAGTTCTCAAGTTATTACCCGGAAACCAAATTTCGAGCGACATTTCAAGCGTTTCAAGTTATCGCTTGCAGCACAAAAGAACGGAAAGAACCCTAATGGCGCCACCTTCAGGCAGATCTTTCTGAAACGCAATACCAATCAACATCTATTGATGAAATATTGAAGAAACTAGATACAGTCGATCGAATACGATCGAAAAGGCATCCCTTTTGCATCTTTAGTAAATGAAACATTCATTATTTGTGAAGAAAGTAAAAACGTAAAACTTAGGAAAAACATCATTAACATGGCCCCATAAGATACTTGAGGGAACATTGCCTGTGAAGTATATACGGGAAATCAATCACGATGATATCATAGTTTTTCTCGGAATACCGCCATATACAGACCGTGTACGAAGTTATATACAGGCACCAAAAAACAAAAACTAAAAAAAAACAACAAAAAAAAGCAACCAGAGGATGCTAGGTCCTCCGCCGAAATGGTAGCAATATTTTGTAGCATCGTTGGTCTGAGGGGATATACATGAGGGAGGCAACTGCTACTTCATAAGCGTTGGATGCGGAAGAGTCTTTCTGCCTTCCCAGGTTTTAAGATCAACTCAGAACGGTTGACTGAGAGTTGATTGCTTCTGTAATATAGTTTCCATGCAGTGAAGCATGGGAATTATGTAACCCAGAAGCAACCCCAATTGACATCTCAAGGCATTATTTGCAAACCAAATTTGACGAGAAGCTGAAGGTATCCTCAACTTTTTGTCCGGAAACCAAATTTTAATTTTGCCATTTGTAGGTGCAAGTGGGCGAAACGCAATCCCAGGCATCATATAATGGCATGCTACATGTATCAGCATACGAACTTTGGGAAGAATCTGAAGAGGGGTCTTCAAGTTATTGCCCGGAAACCAAATTTAGATTTGTAGGCACAAGTGTGCGCAACACAATCCCAAGCGACATCTTATGGCATATGAATACCAAATTTGAGAAGAATCCAATGAGCAGTTGTCAAATTATTGCCGGAAACAATTTTCAGATTTTTCCACCAGGTGTCACCACCAGTATGCAAAAGCAGGCGAAATACAATCCCAAGGGAGGATGCTAGGTCCTCCGCCGAAATGGTAGCAATATTTTGTAGCATTGTTGGTCTCAGGGGATATACATGAGGGAGGCAACTGCTACTTCATAAGCGTTGGATGCGGAAGAGTCTTTCTGCCTTCCCAGGTTTTAAGATCAACTCAGAACGGTTGACTGAGAGTTGATTGCTTCTGTAATATAGTTTCCATGCAGTGAAGCATGGGAATTATGTAACCCAGAAACAACCGCAATTGACATCTCAAGGCATTATTTGCAAACCAAATTTGACGAGAAGCTGAAGGTATCTTCAAGTTTTTGTCCGGAAACTAAATTTTAATTTTGCCATTTGTAGGTGCAAGTGGGCGAAACGCAATCCCAGGCATCATCTAATGGCATGCTACATGTATCAGCATACGAACTTTGGGAAGAATCTGAAGAGGGGTCTTCAAGTTATTGCCCGGAAACCAAATTTAGATTTGTAGGCACAAGTGTGCGAAACACAATCCCAAGCGACATCTTATGGCATATGAATACCAAATTTGAGAAGAATCCAATGAGCAGTTGTCAAATTATTGCCAGAAACAATTTTCAGATTTTTCCACCAGGTGTCACCACCAGTATGCAAAAGCAGGCGAAATACAATCCCAAGGGACATATCATGGTATGGTATCTGCATACCAAAATGGAGAAGAATCCAATGAGTGAAATCAAATTTAGATTTTGACACAAGGTGGTGCTACCTGTAGGCGCAAGTCGGCGAAATGCAATCCCAAGCGACATCATATGTCATGGTATATTCATACCAAATTTGAGAAGAATCTGACGAGCGGTTCTCAAGTTATTACCCGAAAACAAATTTGGTACCTGTAAGTACAAGTGAGCGAAAGGCAATCCCACGCATCATCTCCTGGCATGATACATGCATGCTAAATTTGAGGAGATTCCGATAAGCAGTTCTCAAGTTTATGACTGAAAACAAATTTTGATTTTAACACCAGGTGGCGCCACCTATAGGCACAAGTGGGCGAAACGCAATCTCAAGCGACATCTTATGTCATGGTATTGCCCGGAGAGAAATTTGGGATTTTGCCACCAGGTGGCGCTACCTGTAAGTGCAGGTGAGTGAAAGGCAATCGTATGCAACATCTCCTGGCATGGTACATGTATGCTAAATTTGAGAAGAAGGCATGCAGTTCTCAAGTTATTGGCCAAAAACAAATTTCAGGTTTTGTCATCAGGTGGCGTCACCTTCTAAGCAGAAGTGGGTAACGCAATCCCAAGTAACATCTCACGGCAAAGTACAATGTATTTGCATGCCTAACTTGGGAGGAATTCGATGAGCAGTTCTCAAGTTATTGCCCGGAAACCAAATTTCGAGCGACATTTCAAGCGTTTCAAGTTATCGCTTGCAGCACAAAAGAACGGAAAGAACCCTAATGGCGCCACCTTCAGGCAGATCTTTCTGAAACGCAATACCAATCAACATCTATTGATGAAATATTGAAGAAACTAGATACAGTCGATCGAATACGATCGAAAAGGCATCCCTTTTGCATCTTTAGTAAATGAAACATTCATTATTTGTGAAGAAAGTAAAAACGTAAAACTTAGGAAAAACATCATTAACATGGCCCCATAAGATACTTGAGGGAACATTGCCTGTGAAGTATATACGGGAAATCAATCACGATGATATCATAGTTTTTCTCGGAATACCGCCATATACAGACCGTGTACGAAGTTATATACAGGCACCAAAAAACAAAAACTAAAAAAAAACAACAAAAAAAAGCAACCAGAGGATGCTAGGTCCTCCGCCGAAATGGTAGCAATATTTTGTAGCATCGTTGGTCTGAGGGGATATACATGAGGGAGGCAACTGCTACTTCATAAGCGTTGGATGCGGAAGAGTCTTTCTGCCTTCCCAGGTTTTAAGATCAACTCAGAACGGTTGACTGAGAGTTGATTGCTTCTGTAATATAGTTTCCATGCAGTGAAGCATGGGAATTATGTAACCCAGAAGCAACCCCAATTGACATCTCAAGGCATTATTTGCAAACCAAATTTGACGAGAAGCTGAAGGTATCCTCAACTTTTTGTCCGGAAACCAAATTTTAATTTTGCCATTTGTAGGTGCAAGTGGGCGAAACGCAATCCCAGGCATCATATAATGGCATGCTACATGTATCAGCATACGAACTTTGGGAAGAATCTGAAGAGGGGTCTTCAAGTTATTGCCCGGAAACCAAATTTAGATTTGTAGGCACAAGTGTGCGCAACACAATCCCAAGCGACATCTTATGGCATATGAATACCAAATTTGAGAAGAATCCAATGAGCAGTTGTCAAATTATTGCCGGAAACAATTTTCAGATTTTTCCACCAGGTGTCACCACCAGTATGCAAAAGCAGGCGAAATACAATCCCAAGGGAGGATGCTAGGTCCTCCGCCGAAATGGTAGCAATATTTTGTAGCATTGTTGGTCTCAGGGGATATACATGAGGGAGGCAACTGCTACTTCATAAGCGTTGGATGCGGAAGAGTCTTTCTGCCTTCCCAGGTTTTAAGATCAACTCAGAACGGTTGACTGAGAGTTGATTGCTTCTGTAATATAGTTTCCATGCAGTGAAGCATGGGAATTATGTAACCCAGAAACAACCGCAATTGACATCTCAAGGCATTATTTGCAAACCAAATTTGACGAGAAGCTGAAGGTATCTTCAAGTTTTTGTCCGGAAACTAAATTTTAATTTTGCCATTTGTAGGTGCAAGTGGGCGAAACGCAATCCCAGGCATCATCTAATGGCATGCTACATGTATCAGCATACGAACTTTGGGAAGAATCTGAAGAGGGGTCTTCAAGTTATTGCCCGGAAACCAAATTTAGATTTGTAGGCACAAGTGTGCGAAACACAATCCCAAGCGACATCTTATGGCATATGAATACCAAATTTGAGAAGAATCCAATGAGCAGTTGTCAAATTATTGCCAGAAACAATTTTCAGATTTTTCCACCAGGTGTCACCACCAGTATGCAAAAGCAGGCGAAATACAATCCCAAGGGACATATCATGGTATGGTATCTGCATACCAAAATGGAGAAGAATCCAATGAGTGAAATCAAATTTAGATTTTGACACAAGGTGGTGCTACCTGTAGGCGCAAGTCGGCGAAATGCAATCCCAAGCGACATCATATGTCATGGTATATTCATACCAAATTTGAGAAGAATCTGACGAGCGGTTCTCAAGTTATTACCCGAAAACAAATTTGGTACCTGTAAGTACAAGTGAGCGAAAGGCAATCCCACGCATCATCTCCTGGCATGATACATGCATGCTAAATTTGAGGAGATTCCGATAAGCAGTTCTCAAGTTTATGACTGAACACAAATTTTGATTTTAACACCAGGTGGCGCCACCTATAGGCACAAGTGGGCGAAACACAATCTCAAGCGACATCTTATGTCATGGTATTGCCCGGAGAGAAATTTGGGATTTTGCCACCAGGTGGCGCTACCTGTAAGTGCAGGTGAGTGAAAGGCAATCGTATGCAACATCTCCTGGCATGGTACATGTATGCTAAATTTGAGAAGAAGGCATGCAGTTCTCAAGTTATTGGCCAAAAACAAATTTCAGGTTTTGTCATCAGGTGGCGTCACCTTCTAAGCAGAAGTGGGTAACGCAATCCCAAGTAACATCTCACGGAAAAGTACAATGTATTTGCATGCCTAACTTGGGAGGAATTCGATGAGCAGTTCTCAAGTTATTACCCGGAAACCAAATTTCGAGCGACATTTCAAGCGTTTCAAGTTATCGCTTGCAGCACAAAAGAACGGAAAGAACCCTAATGGCGCCACCTTCAGGCAGATCTTTCTGAAACGCAATACCAATCAACATCTATTGATGAAATATTGAAGAAACTAGATACAGTCGATCGAATACGATCGAAAAGGCATCCCTTTTGCATCTTTAGTAAATGAAACATTCATTATTTGTGAAGAAAGTAAAAACGTAAAACTTAGGAAAAACATCATTAACATGGCCCCATAAGATACTTGAGGGAACATTGCCTGTGAAGTATATACGGGAAATCAATCACGATGATATCATAGTTTTTCTCGGAATACCGCCATATACAGACCGTGTACGAAGTTATATACAGGCATCAAAAAACAAAAACTAAAAAAAAACAACAAAAAAAAGCAACCAGAGGATGCTAGGTCCTCCGCCGAAATGGTAGCAATATTTTGTAGCATCGTTGGTCTGAGGGGATATACATGAGGGAGGCAACTGCTACTTCATAAGCGTTGGATGCGGAAGAGTCTTTCTGCCTTCCCAGGTTTTAAGATCAACTCAGAACGGTTGACTGAGAGTTGATTGCTTCTGTAATATAGTTTCCATGCAGTGAAGCATGGGAATTATGTAACCCAGAAGCAACCCCAATTGACATCTCAAGGCATTATTTGCAAACCAAATTTGACGAGAAGCTGAAGGTATCCTCAACTTTTTGTCCGGAAACCAAATTTTAATTTTGCCATTTGTAGGTGCAAGTGGGCGAAACGCAATCCCAGGCATCATATAATGGCATGCTACATGTATCAGCATACGAACTTTGGGAAGAATCTGAAGAGGGGTCTTCAAGTTATTGCCCGGAAACCAAATTTAGATTTGTAGGCACAAGTGTGCGCAACACAATCCCAAGCGACATCTTATGGCATATGAATACCAAATTTGAGAAGAATCCAATGAGCAGTTGTCAAATTATTGCCGGAAACAATTTTCAGATTTTTCCACCAGGTGTCACCACCAGTATGCAAAAGCAGGCGAAATACAATCCCAAGGGAGGATGCTAGGTCCTCCGCCGAAATGGTAGCAATATTTTTGTGCTACTGTTGTTCCTTAGGATATACATGAGGGAGGCAACTGCTACTTCATAAGCGTTGGATGCGGAAGAGTCTTTCTTGCCTTCCCAGGTTTTGTAAGATCAACTCAGAACGGTTGACTGAGAGTTTGATTGCTTCTGTAATATAGTTTCCATGCAGTGAAGCATGGGAATTATGTAACCCAGAAACAACCGCAATTGACATCTCAAGGCATTATTTGCAAACCAAATTTGACGAGAAGCTGAAGGCATCTTCAAGTTTTTGTCCGAAACTAAATTTTACCTTGCCATTTGTAGGTGCAAGTGGGCGAACGCAATCCCAGGCATCATCTAATGGCATGCTACATGTATCAGCATACAAACTTTGGGAAGAATCTGAAGAGGGGTCTTCAAGTTATTGCCCGGAAACCAAATTTAGATTTGTAGGCACAAGTGTGCGAAACACAATCCCAAGCGACATCTTATGGCATATGAATACCAAATTTGAGAAGAATCCAATGAGCAGTTGTCAAATTATTGCCAGAAACAATTTTCAGATTTTTCCACCAGGTGTCACCACCAGTATGCAAAAGCAGGCGAAATACAATCCCAAGGGACATATCATGGTATGGTATCTGCATACCAAAATGGAGAAGAATCCAATGAGTGAAATCAAATTTAGATTTTGACACAAGGTGGTGCTACCTGTAGGCGCAAGTCGGCGAAATGCAATCCCAAGCGACATCATATGTCATGGTATATTCATACCAAATTTGAGAAGAATCTGACGAGCGGTTCTCAAGTTATTACCCGAAAACAAATTTGGTACCTGTAAGTACAAGTGAGCGAAAGGCAATCCCACGCATCATCTCCTGGCATGATACATGCATGCTAAATTTGAGGAGATTCCGATAAGCAGTTCTCAAGTTTATGACTGAAAACAAATTTTGATTTTAACACCAGGTGGCGCCACCTATAGGCACAAGTGGGCGAAACGCAATCTCAAGCGACATCTTATGTCATGGTATTGCCCGGAGAGAAATTTGGGATTTTGCCACCAGGTGGCGCTACCTGTAAGTGCAGGTGAGTGAAAGGCAATCGTATGCAACATCTCCTGGCATGGTACATGTATGCTAAATTTGAGAAGAAGGCATGCAGTTCTCAAGTTATTGGCCAAAAACAAATTTCAGGTTTTGTCATCAGGTGGCGTCACCTTCTAAGCAGAAGTGGGTAACGCAATCCCAAGTAACATCTCACGGCAAAGTACAATGTATTTGCATGCCTAACTTGGGAGGAATTCGATGAGCAGTTCTCAAGTTATTGCCCGGAAACCAAATTTCGAGCGACATTTCAAGCGTTTCAAGTTATCGCTTGCAGCACAAAAGAACGGAAAGAACCCTAATGGCGCCACCTTCAGGCAGATCTTTCTGAAACGCAATACCAATCAACATCTATTGATGAAATATTGAAGAAACTAGATACAGTCGATCGAATACGATCGAAAAGGCATCCCTTTTGCATCTTTAGTAAATGAAACATTCATTATTTGTGAAGAAAGTAAAAACGTAAAACTTAGGAAAAACATCATTAACATGGCCCCATAAGATACTTGAGGGAACATTGCCTGTGAAGTATATACGGGAAATCAATCACGATGATATCATAGTTTTTCTCGGAATACCGCCATATACAGACCGTGTACGAAGTTATATACAGGCACCAAAAAACAAAAACTAAAAAAAAACAACAAAAAAAAGCAACCAGAGGATGCTAGGTCCTCCGCCGAAATGGTAGCAATATTTTGTAGCATCGTTGGTCTGAGGGGATATACATGAGGGAGGCAACTGCTACTTCATAAGCGTTGGATGCGGAAGAGTCTTTCTGCCTTCCCAGGTTTTAAGATCAACTCAGAACGGTTGACTGAGAGTTGATTGCTTCTGTAATATAGTTTCCATGCAGTGAAGCATGGGAATTATGTAACCCAGAAGCAACCCCAATTGACATCTCAAGGCATTATTTGCAAACCAAATTTGACGAGAAGCTGAAGGTATCCTCAACTTTTTGTCCGGAAACCAAATTTTAATTTTGCCATTTGTAGGTGCAAGTGGGCGAAACGCAATCCCAGGCATCATATAATGGCATGCTACATGTATCAGCATACGAACTTTGGGAAGAATCTGAAGAGGGGTCTTCAAGTTATTGCCCGGAAACCAAATTTAGATTTGTAGGCACAAGTGTGCGCAACACAATCCCAAGCGACATCTTATGGCATATGAATACCAAATTTGAGAAGAATCCAATGAGCAGTTGTCAAATTATTGCCGGAAACAATTTTCAGATTTTTCCACCAGGTGTCACCACCAGTATGCAAAAGCAGGCGAAATACAATCCCAAGGGAGGATGCTAGGTCCTCCGCCGAAATGGTAGCAATATTTTGTAGCATTGTTGGTCTCAGGGGATATACATGAGGGAGGCAACTGCTACTTCATAAGCGTTGGATGCGGAAGAGTCTTTCTGCCTTCCCAGGTTTTAAGATCAACTCAGAACGGTTGACTGAGAGTTGATTGCTTCTGTAATATAGTTTCCATGCAGTGAAGCATGGGAATTATGTAACCCAGAAACAACCGCAATTGACATCTCAAGGCATTATTTGCAAACCAAATTTGACGAGAAGCTGAAGGTATCTTCAAATTTTTGTCCGGAAACCAAATTTTAATTTTGCCATTTGTAGGTGCAAGTGGGCGAAACGCAATCCCAGGCATCATCTAATGGCATGCTACATGTATCAGCATACGAACTTTGGGAAGAATCTGAAGAGGGGTCTTCAAGTTATTGCCCGGAAACCAAATTTAGATTTGTAGGCACAAGTGTGCGAAACACAATCCCAAGCGACATCTTATGGCATATGAATACCAAATTTGAGAAGAATCCAATGAGCAGTTGTCAAATTATTGCCAGAAACAATTTTCAGATTTTTCCACCAGGTGTCACCACCAGTATGCAAAAGCAGGCGAAATACAATCCCAAGGGACATATCATGGCATGGTATCTGCATACCAAAATGGAGAAGAATCCAATGAGTGAAATCAAATTTAGATTTTGACACAAGGTGGTGCTACCTGTAGGCGCAAGTAGGCGAAATGCAATCCCAAGCGACATCATATGTCATGGTATATTCATACCAAATTTGAGAAGAATCTGACGAGCGGTTCTCAAGTTATTACCCGAAAACAAATTTGGTACCTGTAAGTACAAGTGAGCGAAAGGCAATCCCACGCATCATCTCCTGGCATGATACATGCATGCTAAATTTGAGGAGATTCCGATAAGCAGTTCTCAAGTTTATGACTGAAAACAAATTTTGATTTTAACACCAGGTGGCGCCACCTATAGGCACAAGTGGGCGAAATGCAATCTCAAGCGACATCTTATGTCATGGTATTGCCCGGAGAGAAATTTGGGATTTTGCCACCAGGTGGTGCTACCTGTAAGTGCAGGTGAGTGAAAGGCAATCGTATGCAACATCTCCTGGCATGGTACATGTATGCTAAATTTGAGAAGAAGGCATGCAGTTCTCAAGTTATTGGCCAAAAACAAATTTCAGGTTTTGTCATCAGGTGGCGTCACCTTCTAAGCAGAAGTGGGTAACGCAATCCCAAGTAACATCTCACGGCAAAGTACAATGTATTTGCATGCCTAACTTGGGAGGAATTCGATGAGCAGTTCTCAAGTTATTGCCCGGAAACCAAATTTCGAGCGACATTTCAAGCGTTTCAAGTTATCGCTTGCAGCACAAAAGAACGGAAAGAACCCTAGTGGCGCCACCTTCAGGCAGATCTTTCTGAAACGCAATACCAATCAACATCTATTGATGAAATATTGAAGAAACTAGATACAGTCGATCGAATACGATCGAAAAGGCATCCCTTTTGCATCTTTAGTAAATGAAACATTCATTATTTGTGAAGAAAGTAAAAACGTAAAACTTAGGAAAAACATCATTAACATGGCCCCATAAGATACTTGAGGGAAGGTTCCAACATACCAAATTTACAAGAATTCGTTCAGGTTCAACATGCAGTTACTGTCCGGAAATGCAATTTTACCTTGGCAAACAGGTAGCGCCATGTATAGGCAGATAGGCATAAAAAATAATCCCAACCGAGATCTTGAGGCAAGATTCCTTGACATTGGAAATAGAAAATGTTAACTTGGCCTTCATGTGGCGCCACCTATGGTCAGATCGACAAGAAAAACAATCCCAAGCGAAACCTTCAGGTAAGGTACATGTATTCATTGCCCGATGGTTCTGGCAGGCAACCTTTCATACAATCAAGTGTCTTCGATCGGATCTCAGAGAAGCTGTCATCACTTGAACGTGAAAATGCAAATTATAGATATATTGTTTGTGGTGACATGAATGCCAGGACTGGCGAGTCTCCTGACTTTGTGGTGGATGATGTAGCTGACAGAGTTCCATTACCAGAGGATTATATTGCAGATATTCCACTAAGTCGTTCGTCTCAGGATAAAGCAGCTCGGAACTCAAATGGGCAGGACTTACTGGATTTTTGTAAAAAACATCTTTACGTATATGCAACGGTCGCTGCGGAAATGATAAAGATATTGGAAAGTTTACATGTGTTACTCACAGAGGTTCCAGCCTAGTCGATTATTTACTGGTCAAACAGGACTTTTTTAATTACATCGTTAGTTTTAACGTGGATGAACCGAATATATTAACTGACCATTGTTTGATTTCATTCAACGTTACTGTTGATACGGATGAAGTTCGTACTGAACAAATGAATGAAGAATGTTTTGAGGATGTCAGTGATGTGATGAATTGCAAATATGTCTGGGATGATTCTAAAGTTAATCAATTTCTCAGTAATTTAGAATCAGAAGATGTTATTTCAGCTTTAACGCATCTTCAGAATGATTTATTAGATATCACTACAGAAACAAATAAAATAGATAATATTGTAGAAAAACTGTCATATATCATAGAAGAATGTGGTTCCACTATGGGCAGAACTAGGAAATCTCCCAATAATAAAAATACTAGAACGAAAGATTCCCCATGGTATAATAATAGTTCTGACGAAAAGAAGAAGTATTTTTTTGAAAAATTAAATGTATATAGAGGAAACAAATCAGATAATAATAGGATAGAAATGGTATTTGCTAGGTCTGAATATAAAGCAGTGCTTAGGAAAGCTCGAACGGAGTATGATATTCATCAAACAAAGGAACTCGAGAGACTTAAATATGCAAATGCGAAAGAATACTGGAAATTGTTAAAAGGAGCTTCACAAATTGTTGAAGCTAATATGGCAGTTAATAATTTTGCAAGATATTTTAGGGCAGTGAATAATCCGAACGATCCCTTCTTCAGTCCCGATGAAGACGCTATTTTTATATACGACCGATATATTAAGGGTGAAATACAAGTTATGTTCAGTGAATTGGACGCGGATATTTCCATCCAAGAAATAAATACAGCTATTAGCCAATTGAATAGTAATAAATCTGGAGGACCTGATAGACTGATTAATGAGTTTTTCATTCATGGGGCTAGCACTCTCACCCCTGTCCTTTATGGACTTTTTAATTGTATTTTTTCAACTGGTTATTTCCCGCCTGTCTGGTCTGAAGCATATGTCATACCACTGCATAAAAAAGGAAGCCGAAATGACGTAGAAAATTATAGGGGTATCACTCTATTAAGTAGCATGGGAAAACTTCTCACTAGAATATTAAATAACCGTTTGACAGCATGGGCCGAAGATTACTATGTTTACATTGAGGCACAGGCCGGTTTCCGTGTTGGTATGAGTACAGTAGATACTATTTTTGTTATTCATGGCATCATTTCGCACATTTTGAATTCTGGTAAGAAATTGTTCGAGATAAGACTCTGTATAATAATTAACCGATGGATTTTTTATGTCTGAAAACTGTTGTCAGTCCTTGCCGCCATCGATGTTTTTGTATATTATGTATGTATATATGCTCAAGGGCCAGTTGGCCTACTGCAATAAAATCTACCATATACCAAACTTGGAAAAACTTCATATAAGTTTTAAAAAGTTATTGTCCAGAAACATAATTTAAAATTTGCCCTCAGGTGGCGCCACCTATATGTGGATCGGCGTGAAAAACAATACCAAACAAGAAATTGCACACCAAATTTGGAATGAATCGGTCCAGGTTTTCAAAAGTTATTGTCTGGAAACACTTAACTTAGCTTTCAAGTGGTGCCCCCTATACACGAATCAACACGAAAAACATTCTAAAGCTCATCTTGACGCAAGGTATCCACACACCAAATTTGGAAAGAATCATTAAGGTTTTCAAAAGTTATTGTCTGGAGATGCAATTTTTACTTGGCCCCAAGGTGGCGCTACCCAGAGGCGGATTGGCACGAAAAACAATTCCAAGCAAGATCTATACACAAGGGACCCACTTACCAAACACAATACGGAGCTGCGCATCTGAAAACCCCTCGGCTCTGGGCGCCAGCCATTCATAATGTATCCAATTTGAACCAAGATATCAGGAACGCCAAGCAGTCAAGTGACAAATATACAGATTATAAAAAATTTTGCAATTAGAAATGGCCCCTAAGGTTTCCATCCAATCAGAGAAACCGGTATTCATTACATAAATCTCTTGATAAATCTATGATGTATACCAAATTTTACATTGAACATTCGAACAGTATCAGAGATAAACATCATTAGAGATTTTGCATAAATTAAAGATGGCCGCCAAGATTTCCGCCCAGTCAGAGAAACCAGATCTGTCATTCATCGTAAGTCTCTTTGTGCATCGATGATGTTTACCAAATTTTACATCGAGCACTTCAACAGTATCAGAGATAGAGATCATTAATTATTTTGCATACATTAAAGATGGCCGCCCATCCTTCCCACCAGTCAGAGGAATTAATGTGGTTATTCATTGCAAGTCTCTTGATACATCGATGCTGTATACCAAGTTTTGTATAGAACACTGAAATGGTATCAGAGATATACATCATTAAAGATTTTGCATAAATTAAAGATGGCCACCAAGGTTTCCACCCAATCAGAGAAACCAGAACTGTCATTTTTCCACCAGGTGTCACCACCAGTATGCAAAAGCAGGCGAAATACAATCCCAAGGGACATATCATGGTATGGTATCTGCATACCAAAATGGAGAAGAATCCAATGAGTGAAATCAAATTTAGATTTTGACACAAGGTGGTGCTACCTGTAGGCGCAAGTCGGCGAAATGCAATCCCAAGCGACATCATATGTCATGGTATATTCATACCAAATTTGAGAAGAATCTGACGAGCGGTTCTCAAGTTATTACCCGAAAACAAATTTGGTACCTGTAAGTACAAGTGAGCGAAAGGCAATCCCACGCATCATCTTCTGGCATGATACATGCATGCTAAATTTGAGGAGATTCCGATAAGCAGTTCTCAAGTTTATGACTGAAAACAAATTTTGATTTTAACACCAGGTGGCGCCACCTATAGGCACAAGTGGGCGAAACGCAATCTCAAGCGACATCTTATGTCATGGTATTGCCCGGAGAGAAATTTGGGATTTTGCCACCAGGTGGCGCTACCTGTAAGTGCAGGTGAGTGAAAGGCAATCGTATGCAACATCTCCTGGCATGGTACATGTATGCTAAATTTGAGAAGAAGGCATGCAGTTCTCAAGTTATTGGCCAAAAACAAATTTCAGGTTTTGTCATCAGGTGGCGTCACCTTCTAAGCAGAAGTGGGTAACGCAATCCCAAGTAACATCTCACGGCAAAGTACAATGTATTTGCATGCCTAACTTGGGAGGAATTCGATGAGCAGTTCTCAAGTTATTGCCCGGAAACCAAATTTCGAGCGACATTTCAAGCGTTTCAAGTTATCGCTTGCAGCACAAAAGAACGGAAAGAACCCTAATGGCGCCACCTTCAGGCAGATCTTTCTGAAACGCAATACCAATCAACATCTATTGATGAAATATTGAAGAAACTAGATACAGTCGATCGAATACGATCGAAAAGGCATCCCTTTTGCATCTTTAGTAAATGAAACATTCATTATTTGTGAAGAAAGTAAAAACGTAAAACTTAGGAAAAACATCATTAACATGGCCCCATAAGATACTTGAGGGAACATTGCCTGTGAAGTATATACGGGAAATCAATCACGATGATATCATAGTTTTTCTCGGAATACCGCCATATACAGACCGTGTACGAAGTTATATACAGGCACCAAAAAACAAAAACTAAAAAAAAACAACAAAAAAAAGCAACCAGAGGATGCTAGGTCCTCCGCCGAAATGGTAGCAATATTTTGTAGCATTGTTGGTCTGAGGGGATATACATGAGGGAGGCAACTGCTACTTCATAAGCGTTGGATGCGGAAGAGTCTTTCTGCCTTCCCAGGTTTTAAGATCAACTCAGAACGGTTGACTGAGAGTTGATTGCTTCTGTAATATAGTTTCCATGCAGTGAAGCATGGGAATTATGTAACCCAGAAGCAACCCCAATTGACATCTCAAGGCATTATTTGCAAACCAAATTTGACGAGAAGCTGAAGGTATCCTCAACTTTTTGTCCGGAAACCAAATTTTAATTTTGCCATTTGTAGGTGCAAGTGGGCGAAACGCAATCCCAGGCATCATCTAATGGCATGCTACATGTATCAGCATACGAACTTTGGGAAGAATCTGAAGAGGGGTCTTCAAGTTATTGCCCGGAAACCAAATTTAGATTTGTAGGCACAAGTGTGCGAAACACAATCCCAAGCGACATCTTATGGCATATGAATACCAAATTTGAGAAGAATCCAATGAGCAGTTGTCAAATTATTGCCAGAAACAATTTTCAGATTTTTCCACCAGGTGTCACCACCAGTATGCAAAAGCAGGCGAAATACAATCCCAAGGGACATATCATGGCATGGTATCTGCATACCAAAATGGAGAAGAATCCAATGAGTGAAATCAAATTTAGATTTTGACACAAGGTGGTGCTACCTGTAGGCGCAAGTAGGCGAAATGCAATCCCAAGCGACATCATATGTCATGGTATATTCATACCAAATTTGAGAAGAATCTGACGAGCGGTTCTCAAGTTATTACCCGAAAACAAATTTGGTACCTGTAAGTACAAGTGAGCGAAAGGCAATCCCACGCATCATCTCCTGGCATGATACATGCATGCTAAATTTGAGGAGATTCCGATAAGCAGTTCTCAAGTTTATGACTGAGAACAAATTTTGATTTTAACACCAGGTGGCGCCACCTATAGGCACAAGTGGGCGAAACGCAATCTCAAGCGACATCTTATGTCATGGTATTGCCCGGAGAGAAATTTGGGATTTTGCCACCAGGTGGCGCTACCTGTAAGTGCAGGTGAGTGAAAGGCAATCGTATGCAACATCTCCTGGCATTAGTTAGTTTAAACTTATTTTATTGTCTCATGAACAACGGGACTTGGGGACAAGTTTTAACAATTTAAATACCCCTTTCCCTACATAATTAATTGACAAATATAAATCAAGTTTTACAGATCGATGTCATTGAGCACAGGCTTGAGGCAGAAGAGACATTATGTATGAGTGGTTTTAACAATATTCAATATTTCGTCTAATCAAATGATAAAACACAGAACGAACTACAGAAAAATATAAATATCGTCCATAATATGTCAATGTATATATAATTTTTTTTTTCTTCTTTTTCTCTCTCTTACTCTTAGTTTTTGGGTGGCATGGGTGTAGTTAGATCCCACTGGAAGCAGTTAAATCATACTGTATGCGACTACGTATCCATGGTGTCAGCTGTAAAATCCACAATAACTAATAACTAATAAAGCCCCGATATATGGAGACTGCCCGCCTTCTGTTATACATTGAACCGCTCACTCTTTTCAATAAAATTTTGGACTTCATTGCATAGTTTGTCGTTTTCACGGATTGAAAGTGACGGGTTTCCCCACAACAGATGTTCAATGGTGCTATTAAATGGAATATTCGATGTCAGTGATCGACGAATGTTCGCGTAGCGAGGACAGAAGAAGAAAAAGTGAGTGGTATCTTCGGATGGATGTCCGCATAGACAGCGTGAATGATCAAGCAGATTTGCCCGGTGTAAATCCGAGTTCAGATCGCTGCATTTGTGCCTTAGTTTCGTATGGATTATATTTACTAATCGCTTTCCGATGGTGTAATATTTTGGAACTCGTTGTCGATTGGTTAAAATTGTTTTGAAAGATTTGTATGAATTTGCATTGCGTAGGCTGAAGTCTAATTCGTTCCAGTTGCGTATTGTATCGGGGAGAAATGACTTCTTTAAAACATTCAGTCTGGACCTCGGTATGGAATAGTTTTCACGATTTCTGAGATTGTATGGGGTTACTTCACCTACAAGTGGTGTGATTATATTATTTATATATTCAGGAGCCTCGCCATTGTGAATTTTAAACATTGTTAATAATTTGTTGTTTAACCGTCTTTTTTCCAAAGTTTCCCATCCGGTTTCTAAATATAACGAGTTCCTGGAAGTATACATTGGTAGTCCAGTAACGATTCTTGCTGCCGATAACTGGAGTTTTTCTAAAGTTTCACTTTCTTCCCGAGTGCAGTTGCTCCAGACCACAGCTGCATATTCAAGAATCGGTCTAATAAAATGTAAATATATATGGTTCAGTGCATTTCTTCCAATTTTATATTTAATTTTTCGCATAATCCCTATTCTCTGAGACGCAATAGTACAGATATGGTCGATGTGGGTTTTCCATTTGCAATTGTTTTGAATATACAATCCCAGATGTTTGTGTGTGTCAGAAATGGGTAAAAGTGTATTATCAAAATATATTTCAGGTAGAGTTAATAGATTTCTATTGGACAGCAGTAGCAGAACTGTTTTTAATGCATTAAAAGTTAAAAGCCATTGTTTTGACTAGTCAAGTAGACGTTGGAGATCGTGGTTCATAATAAATTCGATTTCGAGAATATTTGGTGATGAGTAGGTTAAACAGGTATCATCCGCAAAAAAGTCTAGCGACACTTATCAGATTGTCCATAATGTCATTGATATAAATAAGGAATAGCAGTGGTCCTAATACCGAACCCTGAGGAACACCTGTTTGAGAACATGCGTACCCGACTTTAACCGTTTGGCATCTATCACTTAAGTAGTTTTTAAGCCATTCAAGAAGTTGGCCCCCTATCCCATATTGTTGTAACTTAAAAATAAGCCCTTTGTGCCACACACTATCGAATGCCTTGGATATATCTAAAAATATGACAGAAGTTATTTGATTTTCGTCTAAAGACGTGCAAAGGTTATGATAGAATTCAATTAGCTGGAACACAGTTGAATGTCCTGGCAAAAATCCTGCTTGTTTTTCGTAGAAAATGTCGTTACTGATGAAGTGGTTATAAACATGCTTGAAAATAATACGTTCCATGATTTTAGCAACACAACTTAATAATGAAATTGGTCTGTAGTTTGAGGGCTGATTCTTATTCCCTTTTTTAAATACAGGGACAATGTTTGCTAGTTTCCATTCTCCCGGAAATTTACACTCGGTTAAAGACATATTAAATAAAATATACAGAGGATTACAAATCGTATTCACAACGCCTTTCAACATTCTATGGCTGATTAGATCATTTCCTATTGCTTTATTCACTTCGAGACTTAAAATTATATCTTTAATTTCTTCTTCGGTTATATGTATAGACTGGAGTGATGTATTGCATTTTGATGAAAATGGGGGTAGATTTTGGTTGCTATCGTCAATTGTTGAAACTGAAGCGAAGAAATCATTCAATGTATTTGCCTTTTCCAAATCTGCGAAGCTGGTGTGATCGTTATTTTTGGAACTGTCTATTAGAGGTGGAATTTCATTGGATGTTGATTTTTTAATAAATCTATTCAGTTTTTTCCAGTAACTTTTGGGGTCTGTACTGACACTTTTATCCAAATCCTGCTCGAGATTCTTAAAATAGTGTTCCTGAGCATATTTTTTCATGTTATTCACTTTGTTTCTGATATGTCTAACTTTAGCCCAATCTGCTGGACGGCCTGATTTTCTGGCAATTTTCCTACAACGGTCTCGCTTACGAATTTCTTTCCTCAATTCAGAATTAAACCATGGTTTGTCGTTAGGTCTGATTGTGACAGTTTTGTTTGGTATACATATTTTAGCTAGATCAATAAATTTATGAGTGAACTTCTGGCAGGCGTCATCAGTAGTATGACAGTTCTCGAAAAAATCTGCCCAATCGACTGTTTCTATTAAAGAATTAAATTTAATAAAGTCGCTTGATTTGTACAGCCAAACTTGTCTTTTATACGGCTTGCGGGAATTATATTTAATGTGAATTTCCGCATATACAGCGTCATGATCACTTATTTGTCGATCAATCCGTATAACACCGCATTCATGTATGTTGATATCTTCAGAGATAAGAATTGGATCAAGTAGTGTGGCAGACTGAGGTGTTACTCTAGTGGGTTCAGTGATAATATTGTGAAGATTACAACGTTGAGATATTCGAGATAGGTATCTTGAGTTTCCGAAAAGCAGATCATCATTTAAATCACCAGTAACAATTATATTTGGACAAACATCAAGTGCGTTTTCGACCATCTCTTCAAAAGATTGGTACACATGCGCAGGGCTATGAGGTACAATATAGGAAATATTCAGAAGTATGTTTGATTCTTTTAAGATTATTTTAAGCCACATTGATTCGAATTCATTATTTTCTAAATCCTTCAGGCGAAGGCACTGAAGCTGGTTTGATACGTACACTAGAATCCCGCCCCATGGACTAAGGTGTGTGTGGTCTCTATCTGACCGAAAGGGTTCAGCAAAACCGTCAATAATCAGATCTTCATCGTTTACGCTGTGATCTAAATTTGTTTCTGTAAGACATAAGATGTCAACTTCTTCGGAAAGCATATCAATGAATTCTAATTTATTTCGCACACTACGTATGTTTAGATGAAGAATTACAAGACCGTGATTATTTTGGTGTACGTCAGGACCTGGATTTGACTCAACATCTCCGCATAACTGTATCAGCAACAGTAGGACAACGATATTATTGATATTACTATTACCCAGATTGTTTTGGAGTACAGAAAGCCCAGAAAGGACTAAGCAGGATTTAACACTTGTCATGAGGCAACCCACATAGTCGAAATTCGAAAAATGTTGGCCGTTTGTTTTATTCAAACTAACACCAATGATACGGTATCTGCAAGAATAGAACCTCCCGATCGACGCTCTGTATTGGACGATACCATTACCCATTATCTAAAACAGACAGAGATTTGTAACAGAGCGTCGATCGGGCAAAGTCCACAATGGGCTTACATGAAGGTCCGGATTTTTCAGTAAAATCACCACTTGCCAGTAAAGTTGAGAATTCAGAGCACATTAAAGTAAGAGTAGAAAAGAATGACATAATACATGTAATACAGACAGGAGAACAGACGTCTAGACGTCGCATAGCTCGGATATACATGTGGCAGTAAAAGAGGACAATTAAGCCCAGCACACGCCAGTCATTTGGGCTGTTCAGCTTGGAAGACATGGAACATCTATTTGCATCTATGTACATTACTATGTACTATGTGCATCTCCTGGCATGGTACATGTATGCTAAATTTGAGAAGAAGGCATGCAGTTCTCAAGTTATTGGCCAAAAACAAATTTCAGGTTTTGTCATCAGGTGGCGTCACCTTCTAAGCAGAAGTGGGTAACGCAATCCCAAGTAACATCTCACGGCAAAGTACAATGTATTTGCATGCCTAACTTGGGAGGAATTCGATGAGCAGTTCTCAAGTTATTGCCCGGAAACCAAATTTAGAGCGACATTTCAAGCGTTTCAAGTTATCGCTTGCAGCACAAAAGAACGGAAAGAACCCTAGTGGCGCCACCTTCAGGCAGATCTTTCTGAAACACAATACCAATCAACATCTATTGATGAAATATTGAAGAAACTAGATACAGTCGATCGAATACGATCGAAAAGGCATCCCTTTTGCATCTTTAGTAAATGAAACATTCATTATTTGTGAAGAAAGTAAAAACGTAAAACTTAGGAAAAACATCATTAACATGGCCCCATAAGATACTTGAGGGAAGGTTCCAACATACCAAATTTGCAAGAATTCGTTCAGGTTCAACATGCAGTTACTGTCCGGAAATGCAATTTTACCTTGGCAAACAGGTAGCGCCATGTATAGGCAGATAGGCATAAAAAATAATCCCAACCGAGATCTTGAGACAAGATTCCTTGACATTGGAAATAGAAAATGTTAACTTGGCCTTCATGTGGCGCCACCTATGGTCAGATCGACAAGAAAAACAATCCCAAGCGAAACCTTCAGGTAAGGTACATGTATTCATTGCCCGATGGTTCTGGCAGGCAACCTTTCATACAATCAAGTGTCTTCGATCGGATCTCAGAGAAGCTGTCATCACTTGAACGTGAAAATGCAAATTATAGATATATTGTTTGTGGTGACATGAATGCCAGGACTGGCGAGTCTCCTGACTTTGTGGTGGATGATGTAGCTGACAGAGTTCCATTACCAGAGGATTATATTGCAGATATTCCACTAAGTCGTTCGTCTCAGGATAAAGCAGCTCGGAACTCAAATGGGCAGGACTTACTGGATTTTTGTAAAAAAAACATCTTTACGTATATGCAACGGTCGCTGCGGAAATGATAAAGATATTGGAAAGTTTACATGTGTTACTCACAGAGGTTCCAGCCTAGCCGATTATTTACTGGTCAAACAGGACTTTTTTAATTACATCGTTAGTTTTAACGTGGATGAACCGAATATATTAACTGACCATTGTTTGATTTCATTCAACGTTACTGTTGATAAGGATGAAGTTCGTACTGAACAAATGAATGAAGAATGTTTTGAGGATGTCAGTGATGTGATGAATTGCAAATATGTTTGGGATGATTCTAAAGTTAATCAATTTCTCAGTAATTTAGAATCAGAAGATGTTATTTCAGCTTTAACGCATCTTCAGAATGATTTATTAGATATCACTACAGAAACAAATAAAATAGATAATATTGTAGAAAAACTGTCATATATCATAGAAGAATGTGGTTCCACTATGGGCAGAACTAGGAAATCTCCCAATAATAAAAATACTAGAACGAAAGATTCCCCATGGTATAATAATAGTTCTGACGAAAAGAAGAAGTATTTTTTTGAAAAATTAAATGTATATAGAGGAAACAAATCAGATAATAATAGGATAGAAATGGTATTTGCTAGGTCTGAATATAAAGCAGTGCTTAGGAAAGCTCGAACGGAGTATGATATTCATCAAACAAAGGAACTCGAGAGACTTAAATATGCAAATGCGAAAGAATACTGGAAATTGTTAAAAGGAGCTTCACAAATTGTTGAAGCTAATATTCCAGTTAATAATTTTGCAAGATATTTTAGGGCAGTGAATAATCCGAACGATCCCTTCTTCAGTCCCGATGAAGACGCTATTTTTATATACGACCGATATATTAAGGGTGAAATATAAGTTATGTTCAGTGAATTGGACGCGGATATTTCCATCCAAGAAATAAATACAGCTATTAGCCAATTGAATAGTAATAAATCTGGAGGACCTGATAGACTGATTAATGAGTTTTTCATTCATGGGGCTAGCACTCTCACCCCTGTCCTTTATGGACTTTTTAATTGTATTTTTTCAACTGGTTATTTCCCGCCTGTCTGGTCTGAAGCATATGTCATACCACTGCATAAAAAAGGAAGCCGAAATGACGTAGAAAATTATAGGGGTATCACTCTATTAAGTAGCATGGGAAAACTTCTCACTAGAATATTAAATAACCGTTTGACAGCATGGGCCGAAGATTACTATGTTTACATTGAGGCACAGGCCGGTTTCCGTGTTGGTATGAGTACAGTAGATAATATTTTTGTTATTCATGGCATCATTTCGCACATTTTGAATTCTGGTAAGAAATTGTTCGAGATAAGACTCTGTATAATAATTAACCGATGGATTTTTTATGTCTGAAAACTGTTGTCAGTCCTTGCCGCCATCGATGTTTTTGTATATTATGTATGTATATATGCTCAAGGGCCAGTTGGCCTACTGCAATAAAATCTACCATATACCAAACTTGGAAAAACTTCATATAAGTTTTAAAAAGTTATTGTCCAGAAACATAATTTAAAATTTGCCCTCAGGTGGCGCCACCTATATGTGGATCGGCGTGAAAAACAATACCAAACAAGAAATT
>JAVTVY010051269.1:0-26102 GCA_036873755.1 Hanleya hanleyi
AGAGAAGCGGTCAACAGTTTTCAATGATGCCCGCAAGACATCATGATGTTCCAAAAATATCAAATCCGTATCGCTGATCAGTATTCTTAATCCATAATATTCGTTGTAAAGTCGTCATCTAAAGAATGATGTATCTCAGTCACGCTTTGATTGTGACTATTCATATGAGTACCATGAGGATCTTGAAGTACATGGGTTCATACGGCCCCTAGCCCCGGGTTAAGCGGAATTAGATACAAGTTTACGAAACGTAGCGCCATAGATCTTGCACGCTACGTTCGTATTTTGCTATCAGCATGCGATATGTATCGCCAAATTTGAGAAACTTTGAGTGGAGGCGCTTGGTAGAATAGCCCTGTTTATAAGTTTCTGCAACAGTGTTTTGTGACGTTGATTAAAATCATCACATTTAACACAGGATCTAGCAAATGCTACTAAGCGAGATATGTATACGCCATATGCAGGTCCCACTGGAATATTACTGTCCAGAAAGAGATAGTTTACGATGTCGAAATTGTAATCATCTCTTTTATCATAAAGTCGACGAGAGAGAATGCCCGCTTCATTTTTATAGAGATAGAGATCTAAATATGATGTGACTGTAGGGCTATCTGTAGTTTCCTTCAAATCCAGTGAAGGTGGATATATATCCTTCACTGCGTCATTTATATAGCGATTATCCACAGCGAGAAGATCGTCTATATAGCATTTGGTGAATGAGAAGGAATGGGCTTTGAATGGATCGGTTTTTGAAAGCGCCTGCATATAGTCATATTCATAAGAGAACAGATACAGGTCAGCCAACAGGGGTGCACAATTAGTACCATTGGAATACCTATATGCTGCTGATATATTGTGTTGCCAAATTTCACATAGATATTTTTAATGAGAAATTCAAGCAACTCTATAAACAAAGAAACATCCCATGAATGATATCTCTTGTATGTAGTCAGGCTAAAGAATGCTTTATGGCTTCCGACATTAATATATCTACGATCAGTTTTCTTGAACACAGATACTATTAATGAACTTATACGGTCAATAAGGTCCTGGTGAGGGATTGTAGTATAGAGAGTCGAGAAATCCCATGTGGATACATGTCTGTACGGTATGTGACCTTTAGCATCAAGCTCTTCCGTAAGACATTTTGAGTTTTTCAATATCCACATACATTCAGCGCCAGAGTTCTTAGAAATAGTGGCGCAATACCTTTCCCAAAATGCTTTTACCTCCTGAAGGGCCCTCGTCAATAGAGTTGAAAGAAGCTTGGTGGTGCAGCTTCTAGAACCAGCTATGAATCTAGCTTTGTATGGTGATTTATGCATTTTGGGAGTCCAGTATAGTTTTGGTATGTCGTTATGATTGGTTGGAAGACAAATACCTCTTTCCCTGAGAAACTTTTTTGTGATTGTTAAATAAATCTTCCAGAGTAAATGCAGTTTGGGAGTAAGTAGACGTATTTGATGAAGATATGTCTACACTCAATTCTTTTACCAGCACCTGGTAATAGTAATATTTACATATGAATATTATATTATTCGGAGCCTTGTCTGCTGGGACTATGACGAATTTACTCTGGAGATTTGCTAGAACTTCTTGCGAATTGAGGTTTCTCAGTACTTGTTTTGCTTGGGGAAGAGTACTTCTGTCAACATGGCGGATTGTTTCAATGACCTTGCTCTTGGTGAGGTCCAGCCAATCAGCGAGTACTGTAGGTTCAACTTTTTCTCGCTTAGACCAATCAATAACGTACTGTTCCAATGCAGACAGGACTATCTTCTGGTCAGCCTTCAGATTTATTCTTCTTGGCTCTCTATATTTAGGTCCCTTCATCAGGAGTAATTTCAGATCCTTATCACTCACCACATCAAGGTCACCAGTCACAATATGTTTGCATGGTGTATAGATAAAGTTCGACGATTCACAATCACAACTATAGCCTCCTGACGTGTATAAGTTCCAGTCAAACTCCTTGACAGCATTGGAGTAATTGAATATTTTGGCGGCTATAGATTTAGTATACTTTTATGAAATGCAAGGAGGTTCTGTGAAATGCAAGGAGGTTCTGTAACCGATTGGACCCATTTATGAACTTATTTACTAAAAAGTTACCCTAAAATGATCTTAAATTTGAAGAATTAACGTGTTAACTATGACTAATTTATACTTTGCACTACATACTACTAATTCAGTTCGGATACGCATTCGTATCCTAAAGTACTGTGAATATTAATTTATAACCGATTTCCACCAATTTTTGACCCAAAAGTGACCCTAAAATGAACTTAACTCTAATAATTAACGTGTTATCGATGACTACATTCAACTGATTCAATTTGAATATCAATCATAACAATTAGTACTGTGCATATAACCGATTTTCTCAATTCTTTGGCCTTAATCAACCCAAAAAGTGACCCTAAAATGACCTTAATTTTTATGATAAACCTGCTCTCTATGAATACCTTACACTATACACTACTTACTACTAATTCAGCTTGGATACTCATTGGAACAAACAATGCAGTGGATGTTAATTTATAACCGATTTTTACCCATTGTTGACCTTATTTGACCCTGAAAGTGTCTCCAAAATTACCTCAATTGACCAAAATCAGAGTGGTATCACCTCCTATCCTGATCTCTACCACTCAAAGAACTAATCCAGCAGGAGTACCCATTTATAACAAAAAATGCCATCGAAAGTTTTAAGGATAGCTATCCCGCTAGAGGGTCAAAATGGGTCACTTTTTTCTTCATTCAAATTTTCACTATTTCGTCTAATATTTGGTTAAAAAATGAAATCATAATTCTAAATAGAAGTGCTTCAATATTAGGATTAATTATTTAGTTTCCGAGGCACTGGAAAAATTAAACAGATTGCCTTAGCTTGGGCTTGGCTACTGTTATATTTGTCTGTTAAATTTCCCTTTCCAACTCATTTCCGCAGTATTTTGGTAAGCTAATTATCTATTAGTCCTACTTATTTACATCAATACACCCCCTTCTGATCAAAATCATGCAAACATCCGTATTTTTGTTTCTAATTATAACAGTGACACTTCGCTCAGACACCCGTCGTGAAATGTCTACATAGGTGTGAACAATTCTCAGCTGAACAAGTTTTAGCAAGTTTTAAAAGTTTAAATTGGACTTTAAACCGCCTTGATGAATAAACTTAGTGTAATAGTTATCCAAAATAAACAGGAATTGGAGTAGGTCCCAATCGACAGATTAAAAATGTATTTGACAATAGAATTCAAGCAAAAAATTTGGATTAATTTATCCGATGTTTAGCTGGACAGATTTTGCCCGATTTCTAGCCTTTCATTTTTTTTTTTTTTTTTACAAAATCCCAGATTGAAACGTTTATTTCTCCATGTATCCATGCTACGCTTTTGAAATTTGGCATTCTTGTTACTTATACGGTCATTTGGTAATCTTTATCTCACTTTTTGTAAGTTCGGCTTAGTCTTTTAATTATTCAACTTTTAAGACTAACGACCGTAAAATAGTACGTTTTTTTCAATTTATTTTAGTAAAGTAGCTGTAAAAACAAAACCAAGCAAAAATATAAAAAAATGAGATCAAATTTACTAGTTCGAGTTGTCTCCTATCAAGGTAAACCATCAAAGTTCAAACAAGATCAATAGTTTTCATGAAATTTCAATTGAAAAATGGATGCTATTGTTTTCATTTAATTTTTTAAAAATTGGAATATTTTCTACACAGTAGCAGCGTCGGTTATACAAATCATGTAGTCGGAATCTCTACGAATTACGCTTTCATAAAATATATAGTTTATTATGGTTATCTTGTATATTTATTGATACAGAAGACAAATTGTCACGGGGGTGCAAACACTGCCTCTAACGGGATAGCTATCCTTAAGGATGTCCGCTGGTGGTAAATCAAAGTAATTAACTTTTTGAATAATGTGTGTTGTTGCATTCATAATTGTGTAATATGAGAAAAAACAAAGAAAAAAATATAGGTTGGTGTGCATCTTTTAGCTATAGGCAACGTTAAGTGGACTGGCCCATGCTCAATTTGATAACCCAGAAAGCATAGGGAATAGCCCTAGTTTTGAAGCATATTCATGAAAAATTCATATAAATAGTATTTAACTTTTTCTTATATTCTAATTGTTTGCAGATAATCACATTGTCTATCAAAATTTAGCAAATTGGATGGATGTTGGTGTGCAAAATTCTCGGCTAGAAGGGCTTTTAAAGGAAATCCCCATCTCTTAACCTAGGGAAGGGAGATAACCCAATAGAAAACAGGCAAAATGGCTGCCAAAGTAAAAAACCATCAGCGGACATCCTTAAAAGCATTTTTGAGGTCCTTGGCTGGCCGACTATTACACGTATGATCACTGAAAACTGTTGACCGCTAGTCTCTTGTAGGAAACTGGCCTATCTTTATGTATTCTATGTTTTTTTTATTTGCTGCTAATGTTGTTATATGAATCAGGTCTTTAGATTATGTAAGCAGACATCCTTTAATGGACGACGGCTGAATACTGAACGACGGACTACACACTTGCATTTACATGTACAAGAAAGACAAATAATGACTAAACAACTGTCCAATGATCCCACAGCCCAATATACTGACTGTATATTTCTAAAAAATATCAGCAAAACCATAACTAATCCCTATCTCAGCCACGCATTTATTGTAGCCCATTCTTCATTTAAATTATATTGATTAAATGACTATTTTGTAATTTAGGAGAAATAGACGGGGAACAAAACTACGGCCATTACCCCGAAATTGAGACAAAATCAGACTTAATAATTTCAAATTATCAAGCTTCCTAATATCTTTTGCGAAAATATAATTTTGATTTGAGTCATAATTTGTTGATGTAAACATCACAAATCCTTAGCAATTACCCTTACAACAAGTACGATACGTCCTGAATCTGCCCGATGACAAAATAATTGCAGGAATCACACGAGTTACGCTTTCATGTAATGATTTGCCACAGGGCTAGTGGTCATCAAGACGTTCCATATCATGTTGGGTTGGGCTACACTTGACCATAAACTCACATCAGCCGCTTCCTTAAAGCTGTGTAGACCGAGGGCGAATCGCACTATTTCTGAGGGCGATCACGTTAAAACTCCAAAAGGTATATATGGAGGACTCAATTCGGCACAACAGCTCCATCATTCTGTGAGCGATAAATAACTATATACCAGACATGAGAGAAATACTGCGATAAACAAAGAACCTGATCAGAGAGGCCTTGGTTGAAGAATACATCATTCGACCAAAGTTTTTTTCTGCTACAGCACTGGAAAATCCTGTGTTTTCTTGAATTGTCCATGGTCTTGCCGAAAGCGCCGTTGTTCATTAATTTAAAATAGTCTTTCTCTCGGTCATTTCTAATGACATTACGTTTATCCTTTGTGGATGTAGGGCTGCAGCCATGTAAATTGTGTGAATTCCTTATCTAAATGCATATTAGTTTGAATCATGCAGGGATTCCATAGAATTGCAAATTGCGAACATGTAACACAAGTTATATTTGTTCCTCAGGTTGGAACGACTTTTCCGCGGATCTACCAATTATCCATAGCTCTTCCCTAATTCCAAACAAGAGAGAAATTATGTCATCGGAAAGTGATGACGAATTCCGGATTTGCTTTCGAATATTTGAATTGACCAATCAAGCGCTTCAAAGCTAGATTTTCCGTGAAGCACTGTTGTTGTTTTTCATAAAACGTTACTGTATGATTGGCCTTTTGCCTGAGAGTACGACTTTCGAATGCTTCTTATAATTTTTGGAGAAAGAATTTCCAAGAAACATTATAATTTTCTATTCAGAATAGGTCGTGACCAGTGTTCTTGAGTGTTCAGATCTGGTACATGGCCAGATGCATCTACAAAGTCTAACTGCATCTGCAAACACTAAATGCATGTTTAGTCATTCAAGAGATATTTTGCCAGCAACCCTCAATCTGCATTGACCGAATATCATACAGCGAAACCTGTGAATAATGATACTTGGGAAAACTGACCTACCACTAAAACCAACATTATCTGGAGTCCCAATACTTAACTTTGAGGCATTTTGAACCTTGACAAGTCTAAACCCCGTCAAAACCACACCATAATCTGGTCCCAAGCATGGTTGGTTTACAGAAGTACCACTGTATGTATCTCGATGTCTCAAGGTCAGTTATTTTTCAATATGTTTCATTTTGTGGCTGGCCCAACACCGGCCCCATGTGGTTGAATTCGGAAAGCCTGGTTATAAACCGAGAAAATAGTTAATGGTAACACTGGTGATCGGCAGACAGACAGATGATAGCAATAACCTTCAGTCAAAATTTCTCTCAAAGGAGTTAATGAAAATTGTAACGAATCTGCGTGAATGCTCAATAATGATAAACCGTCTTGCATCTTTCAAGAAAACGTTTTATTTCTTGAAGATAATTCATCTAGAAACATTTCAGCACATTTTCCCCCATGACCACTCGGCACAAAATCAGCCCATACATGAACTCCTAGCAGATACAAGTATGAACGCCTCAAAAACAAATTCACAATAAGCTTACAGTAATTCCCCTAAATATTCAATCAAGGCAGTGAAATTTCCCCAAAAAATCACGGGGTGATCAAAATTATTATGACAGAAAACTGACCAAATTGTCCCAAATGAAGATTATAATACATCATTTCCTAGTCATTTTCATGATTTTAGGGAGTGCCCAAAGTTACTAGAACCTGGGACACAATATTGTCCCAGGTAGAACTGATTGAATTGTGTCCACAAAATTGGGGGTGATTGAATTATGATGGGGTGATTGAATTATTAGAGGAATTATAATATCAATGTTGCTGGAAATTATTTCAGTAGTTTTCTTGAATGCCATACTAGTTGGTAAAAAGTACCAAAATAACTTTGGCCATCTCTGGAATGTTTTGTTCTTATTGCCAGTTCTAAACTGGCACATCACACGCTTGAAATCCTTACCATGTGGCTTACATAATACACATAAGTATACCATTATATGAATACATCTTACTTACAGGTAAGTACTGTACAATGTATACATTCATACTGGTAGAATAAATAAGCTTTATAAGAACAGTGTAAAACAGAGATTTCAGTTGCATACTCAGGTAAATCTATGCGATAAATTTATAATATTCGAGTTACATGTACAGACCATACATTCACATACACATGCACTAAGGTGGTTTTCATCAACTAGCCAGAGTATTTGCCCATGACTACCATGTAACCAGGTGGCGCCACCATCAAGGTTGAGCAAATTACCCTATGAACCATTGTTGCTGACATCATGATTGCTGACGTCATGATAATAGTTTTGCAATCACCATTGCTGTATGCCCGACACAGCCAGTGGTGCCATCTGCTGGGCAGGGGCCAATACTCTACATGCAACATTGACCAGTGTGAAACTCCTCTATCAAAGCCACAGGATTCTTATGGGTTATGTACCATAGATGCATACAAGAAAATATAGGCGGCAGGTAATGGACATTTACATAGGAAAATTTCTTTAGCTGTTGAGTTTATGAAGACAAAATTCAAAACAAAGCTGTACAGAAAAAGATACTGAAGGTTTATATCGTAAGCACTCACATTTTAATTTTAAGAGTGACATAAAACGGCGTCGACAGATTTTTAAATTCGACTTTTATCTGGCTTGAACCAAAACTAATATAACATTCAATGTCACCATATCTGTTGCGACATTACATTGAAATATCTTTCTGTTTCAAGGTGTCATAAAATTTTAGATGTGTTAAAATTTCCGAGCATTTCCAGTACAAAACCTGGTTATTATTAATTACCTGGTTATTATTAATTACCTGATTATTATTAATTACCTGGTTATTATTAATTACCTGATTATTATTAATTACCTGGTTATTATTAATTACCTGATTATTATTAATTACCTGCCTTAACTGATTATTTTTTTGTTAGCAACACAGCTTTTTATGCAGAATTGAACGAATGAATTTTTGGCTTCAGAAACAACAGCTACAATTAATGAAGTTGTTTTCCTATAAAAACATCACATACGCGTTTAGGTACACATAAGTTATCACTGAAGAGTATTTCTCCATATATAAACACATAATTGGGATTAAACAACCCACAAATTTCCACCATGGACAAGGCAGCCATACTGCTGTTCACCCGACTATAAAAATTCCAGTAAATTTATTCTTATTGTGAATACGGTAAATTTCCTAGTAATTTGTGAAATTCATTCTCTGGGACAGTTGGAACATGGTGAGAGTGGTACGGGCATGTCGGGTGGCTAGCTGGGCAAAACAACTTAAAAAGACACCCTTTGTAATTACAAACAGGAGCACGTGGATCAATATGGTAAACAGAAAAGAGAAACAGTATAAGAACGTCACTCAATGTCAAGTCGAAGGGCAGAGTTTGTTGTCATTGTCTTATTATGAAGAATATCGGCAAAACTTTGAATTTTTCAGAGTCACATCGAGATGGTATTTCGTTGATATAACATCTTGGCTAACCAAGATTGGTGTCAAAATATCGAGAAACTCGCCCCCAAAAAACTTTTGTTTTTGCTGGACTTAAGTAATACAGTGTAAAATTAACATTCAGTTGTATCTTGTGGCCATGAATACAATTTTTAAGACCAACAATTAAATATGTACAATATTGACTTAAGTTTCAGTATTTGTGCATATTGTTGTACAAAGTACAAATCACTATGTAACCAGCTACTTGCATATACAGGCAAATAACTGTCTCATGATATAAATTATAAATCTAGTATTTAGTACATTTCGTAAATATTGTTTCTTATATGACTGTGTACATTGTATGATAATTGCCCTTCTACACTGTTAAGTTGAGTTTAAATAAAATGACCACGGATGCATGTTCCGAGAGCATAAATATCGGGGCTATGGTAAATAAAAAAATATTGGAGTAAACTTGAAATATTATTTATGTCTATGCATTTACATCCCATGGTCTAAATACTATGGACCTTCACCACCATAACGCAATAACAATGGACTAACTGAACAGCAGTCCAAATCATGTATGGGTTGTTAAACTCCATTACTCCCCATTATTATACTTGAAGAAATATTCTTAATTAGCAACCAGTATATTTCCAACTTATAAAAACACTCATTAAAGGTGAAATGCAAAGGGTTTTAGTTTCTTCCTCCTATATTTTATATAGGTTGAATAATGATAGAAATACCATTGGGTTTAATTCGAATTAATTTGTATGCTGGAAGTTTTTGAAAAGTCGATACCCCAAGCCCAGCTGAATTCTGATTTGCAAACCGGCATTGCTTATCTTTCCTTGGTTGTGACGTCATGTCAAAACAACTGAATCCTGAATGTTTCTTTTAATGATGTCTGGCCAGATGTCACATCACAAAAGAGCATCTAACAAAGGCAGATAAGCGATGCTGATTTCATTTGTGAAATCAGAGCTTGAAATACCAACATTGAAGCATTTTTTAATTCTACTGGGAGACAAAATATGCCTACTTCAAATGAAACCGAAAGAAATAAATAGATTGATAGATTAACTATTCCAAGAAATACATGAAAAGGAAAATATGAAAACCTTTGCATTTCAGCTTCAAGGTGAACATATAGACATTTTAATCTAAAATACCAGTGCAATATAATTCACAAAATACTGCAACTCTAGGAGGCCTGTCAATTGTTGTTGCATTATTTTGGGAAAGGCCAATTCACAGTGAGCTTTGATATGGCTCACGTTAGGAGTATTCGAGTCATATGATCTAAGGGTATACATAAGACTATATATAAATTCCATGTTATTAAGCTAAAACTGACCTCATTTCAACACTTATTGCATTCGCTGTCCACACTGAATCATCAGTGAAGAATTTTGTTTCACTTCCTGATCTAGACCTGCAGTCTCGTGCAAGCGCACAACAACATCCTTCTCCATCTGAACTCGAGCTATAGAGAGGTCATCCAGAGAGGAGGGCAGGCATCAGTTGAAGAGAGGTAAGTTTTAGCTTAATAACGCAAAATTTGCTGTTCAAGTTATTTGCGCTGAAAACTTACCTCACCTCAACACTTTATTTCATGGAATGCCACAGTATGGATGATGGGCATTACAGCGGAAGAGAAATCAAAGATCTTCTCACAGAGGAACCATGAGATCAGCAGTCAGTAGTTATAATGTGGACATTATGTCTGTATGTAACTACTGCCGTTTTCTGACTTTGTCATGAATGATATACCTACCCCTCCCTTCTTTACTAGAAAGGGATGGAGAGGAATTAAAAACAGGGTAAACTCAGTCGTCCGGGTTTTATCTTGCTGGCCTGGGACCCGATGACACTTGGTGTCCAATTGAGTAGAGGTCGTTACATGCCAGTGTCATGTTTCGGAGGTAGAAGGAGGCAAAGGTCGTATTTGACCTCCAATAACATGCTCTCATTACATCAGTCACAAGTCTATTAGTTCACAGTGGCCACGATGCTGCTAGTGCTCTAATTTCGTGACCTGAGAATTCAACAAAAGCGGCATAGCCGAGTTGTACGGTATTCTAATCGTATTTTTCAGCCAACTCGAAATTGTGTTTTTGCTAATTTCTTGTTTGCTTTTGGGATCGAAAGGGATAGACAGACACCTCCGACCTTTCCTAAGGCACTTGGTATGATTCATGTAACACGGAAGAGCTCGAACCAGACACATTAGCAAATCCGCTTCGAGACCGGACGAGAGGAAATAAGATAAGGCTGGAATTGTAAACTTTCGAGACATGTTGTCGTAGATAGCTTGATTCTTCACCACAAACTCAGGAATTGTTGATAATATCACATATTTCCAGTTCCTGGAATGCCAGATTGTCCTAAAATTGACCGCATTGAGCTCCGGCACAAGAGTTGCCGAGGCAAAAGCCATAGGAGTCACATCTTGAGATCAATAGGATCGAAAGGTGCTTCTCTTAATTGTTGAAGTACAAGTGCTAAGTCCCAAATCTGTAACTTGGGAGAAGCTGACGGACGCGTTATTTTGAAGGATTTAATAAGTACTGTCAAATTGGAATCAGTCGCGGGGTTAATTTCAGCTCCCAGGAGAATAGGCTGTGCGATAGCTGCTCTGTAGCCTTCTACTTTAGGAATTAATGAAACCTCTATCCGTGAAGATATGTCTGGCCAACACTGTTATGTTGTGTTGTCCGTGGCAACTAGCAGGCTCTTGTAAGTCAAGTCTCGATCATACCCACGTGTGGATAGCTCAACAAGTGTTTATGTGGTAAGAGCATTCCTCGATCATCCAAAATCCTGATATCAAGTTGGACTAGAGGTGGGCCCCTTCCCATCCTTTCATAGATGCGTCCGTGAACAGATGAAGTGTTGGACGAAACGGAAGTAGGGATACACCAGGCACCAAGTTGAGTGGATCAAGCCACCATTGGAGGCATTGTTTGACAAGTGTTGTGACTGGTATCAACGGATTCAACTGCAGAAATAGTGCCACTGGTGTAAACACTCGTGTGTACACCGAAGGGGAAGTGGATAGACCGAATGGAAGCACTTGAATTTGGAAACGGCGTTGGCTGACCATAAAACTTAAGTACTTCCTGTGTGTTGGATATATTCGGATATGTAGATATACGTCCCTTAAATCCAGCGAAGTCATCCATTCTCCCCATTTGAGTGCTGACCGGATGGACCAGAAGGACTCCATGCGGAAGTGTGGTGATGGAGTAAGAAAGCCTTTGTTTAAGCATTTGAGGTTTATTATCATCAGGGTTCGTACACAATGGAGGCCCCAGTTTTCAAGGTCTCTTCAAGGTAATAATTCTTGTTTTCAAGGTATACACTTTTTATGTAATAAAGGAATACAGGCAAATTTTTTGAGTTTTATCTTTTTTCACTTTTACTAATGACTTGCTGATATTATTGTTCATACTTAACATTGTCATGCACTGACGATACGCTGTCTATTAAATTTCAAATATGACACTTATGTTAAAGATGTGTGATAGTCTGATGTTTCTGTCACATTAAAATGTTTGTGATGTCTTGTGGATAGCCTATTTATTCACACACCGTCACCCATGTGGCGTTCTCTGAGCCTTGCAGTCCGTAATTGGGCTACTGGTCCTCGTGATCCGTCTTAAATTTCCATACTGCTGATATGTGTTTTGCCACGCATGTGGGAAGTCAAGGCTGACTCGCCCATTTTGCCGACGTCAAAATCTTTCTTACACACACCAAACCCAGCTTTGCGTTTATCTGCATGCTGGCAAAGCCAGTCCTTATACTTGTCATCCTTTAGCCAATTTGTATTGAAAAGGCACACCATTTTCACAATCTCTATTTAGCAGATGATGTTCAATGTCAAAAATGAAACAATTTTCAAAAGCCGCCAAAAACCACTTCGTTCTGCTGGACCTGTCGGAAACCAGAAAAATATTCATTCGGCATGAAAACTCAATGGAAATCTGAGGGTTCGCGATGTAGCGGGCCCACGTGGTCAGGTGACATTATACATATTCAGTGCGCAGATGCGGTGACCGAGATTCATACATCTCACTTACGAGAGCATACATCAAGTGAGGTTTCTGATTTCCAAGGAGAACCTGTATACCGTGGATAGTCTCCCTTTACACAGCGTGACAACCATTTGTGAAAATAATCATACGGTCATAATCGGGGCTTATTTTTGCTAACGGATGACAAAGGACGATACAACATTCATTCAACTTTACACAATTGACAACAACATGCTAAGAATTCCCGTTTTCAAGGCCTTTTCAAGGTACATGGCCCGATTTCCCATTTTTCAAGGCATTTCAAGGCCTTGAATTTTAAATTGTCATTTTCAAGGCAATTCAAGATTTTCAAGGTAGTGTGCGAACCATGTATCATATGCATATTATATTATCTCGGTTTCTTGGGGATGAGAAAGACTGGCCAATAGAAATCTGGGGATTTATCCTGTACTGCAAGCTCTATAACTGCCGCATTGACTATCCGCTTGTCTACAGAGGCCTGTTTTGCTGATACGTATATTCCCATGGCAAAGGTATGTGAGACGTGAGGGGAATTGCAGTCCGAGGCGGAAGCATAGTGAACAATAAATGGTAGCCATATTTGATCGTTCGAATTACTCATGCTTCCACCGCGATGTTGACCCAGTTCTGCCAAAACAACTGAAGCCTCCCCCTAACCGGGAGGTCCTCTTAAGGCCGAACCAGTGAAACAAAAAATAAATCTGGTGTGGCCTCACCAATGTTCAGTGAATCATCCAGTGAGTGGTGGATTCAAATTTTAAAAAAATGAATCAGTTATGTCTATTGGCTTGTGGAACAATGTGGAAGAAAAATTCAGCCAATAAAATTAAGTCAGATCTGAACTCCCCAAAATGTAAATATGATTAAATGAAGTAAAATACAGATAAAAGTAATAATCCGCAATTCATAAAATATCACAAAAACAGAGCCGGCGGTCAAATAATCTCATCACAACAGGAGTCACTTGTAACAAGTAACTTCTAAGTCAGATCTTAAGTTCCTGTCTTGCTATAGATTGGAAATTTAAAAAAGAAAAGAAAAAAAAAAGTTGAAAATGCCAATGAACAGATGTTCTGGTTACATTAAAAAATGTTAAAAAATACTGAAAAATAAAAGTTTTAAAATTTAATACATGTATCGGAATAAAAGAAATTGAAACTTAATTATATCTCCTCTATGGCTCACGACTCAACAATTCTCCACAGACTAAAACAGAGGAAAAATAGGGTTAAGTCCGAACCGAAAAAAAGTTTTTTACTTAAAAACTATATTTTCAAATTGGAAGTTACAAGGTAGGTTAACCTCTTTCTATACTACCCTTATTCTTATTGGTTGACTTTTATCATGTACTTTAAATCTGACAAATCAGAATTAGAGCTCTGTGTGCATGGCATTGACAGATTTTATAATCCATCCAATCAGAACTAGCGTTTTATCCAGTCTACATCAATTCTGTCCCATTTCGAAACTTTAGACATTACCGACAGATGCCATATTCAACCAATACAAATTGCTGTTCCATCAATTCAAGCTACTATGTGTATCACTAATCAGAGTTAGATACAGGGTCTCACAGCGTCCTTAAAAAGGACACAACTATAAAATCAAATGACCATTTTTCCACAAAATCAAATGACTTTATTTTAGAAAACTCATAGATTAAAGTGAATATCAGGGGCAAAAGGCACAGTAGTTTGTGTAAAACACTCAAAGAACACAAACTGACAATGTTTTGGCATGTTCACCACCATTTGAGTGATATTAGCCATTTTGCAAAATTAGTTTTTTCAAGTAACGACAAAGCTATTTTCAAACAAGGACTTTGGCGAAAATCCTGCATCTAACCCTGCTAATAGTTTACTATTGGTTGACCAGCATCAACCAACTTAAAATCCTATACATTGAAATCGACATTCTAACAATTTTTCAAGTTTGTCACGCATCTACCATGCACACCATAAACCCACGAGACTATCAGTCTTATTATTTGCGTATATTAAGATATTCTAAATGATATCCAACTCTAATAAATAAATACATATCTTTCATCTTTACTGAGCTTTCACAAGTATATAAGTAAAATACCCCATTATTTAATATGGCCAACACATGTAAGTCTTGCGTAGATTCTCCCGTTTCTGGTGATGATCTCATATGATCAATTGCAATGACTTCCCCCCATCTCTCACATCACTCTTCTACAAGTTGTGGGGAGAGATATTTTCATTTCTTCGCCATTTTTCGAATATCCAGCTTTGCAGGTTTCTTCTCAAAGATCACTATCAGCTGAATATAACTTTACATCGTATGTCAAAAGCTCAGTCCAGGCTTTGGACTATCCAGTATGACTTACTCCAATGAACGGCCCATGTCTCAACGAACAGTCTATCATCTTGTGATGATAGGTGGAGTGATCTCCCTTTAACTGAGTTTCCAGGTAGGTAATTTCTTGGACTTTGCAAGTAACCATAGATATGTCCCTTTATGTGATGTCCACCATTAACTTCGGCCATCATGGCCCTCCCTTCGGTTTCCGACTTCCTGTTTCAGTTTCGCCACCACTACCACTCAGGCCTTCATTACTGTCATCCTCTTCTTCCGGGGAATCTGACATGAGGTCATTGAGTACAGCATCGCACAGATCCAATATGGCAGACGGATGAGGTGAGGAGGAAACTTGTTTGACGACTTGGTCGATATGCACATCACGAAATGCCTCGACAAAATATTCATCTAGAAGAATACAAGGAATAACACATTTGAAACATTGATCGACCGGTTTTGAGAGGGAATAGTACATATTATTGTTCGACACTTCATGTAGGAAGCTATTGTCTGGGTCTTTGTGTCGCTGAAAACATGGAAAAGGCACAAGTCTAGACACATTGCTGTCCCCAGACTTCGCTATTGTATGCATTGTCTTGTGATTCTTACATGGAGTATGAACCATATTATTTATGTGGGGCTACGATTTGATCCTGTGACAAGAAAGCACTATTAAAATCTTGGGTTGCTTAATGGAATATAAGCATAAATTACCCAGAGTAGTTACAATTACTTGAAATGCTGAATGAGGCAGGCCTAATTAGCCATTGTTTTTGGTGTGGACGTCTCTCCTTCTCATCTAGGAGCACCCTCTTACAGAGGTTAAATGCTAAGCTTCTGACCTCCTAGCTTCACTCGTAGTAACCCCACCCATTTCTAGGGTGGCAAAAATGAGATCTGTATAGGGGCCGTGCACCTCTATGGTTGATTTCCTTTGGTCAATGATATCCCATATCATTGATTAAGATGTCAAGACACTCTCCATGTTTGAGTGAATAGAATTTAACGTCGCTTTCAACAATATTTCAGCTATATCACAACGAACCAACTAAGCACCACCCAGCCCAGTTGTGTTCCTGCTACTTCAAAGAAGAAATTTTTGAAGCAGCATGGAACCAGACCCCCTCCATCCACCCTATAAAACACTGAGGACAGCGCACAAGACACAAACAGGACGCTTACATGGTGCAGTAAAGACAAGTGATATTACAGTACTAGACATCACATTATCAAGTTCCTGTTGCTTCTCAGCAAAATGCATTGGAGCATCAGGAACCTGAACCCACCCAACCACCAGTCTCTCCATGTTTGAAGTCGACTGGTTCAATAGTTCTCGAGTTATTGGTCGGACAAGAAATGTGTCAAGATCCAAATGCTGACAATGCAAGATGGCGGATAGTGGCCATCTTGGATTACAAAGATAACTGGAAAGCAATCCTAACCATCCTCACACCGATGTCAAGTCAGTCTCCAAGTTTGAAGTCGATCAGTTCAATCATTCTCGAGTTATTGTCTGGACAAGATCAAACTGCTGATCCAAGATGGCTGATGGTGGCAATAATCTGGGATTACACAGGTAGTTGAAAAGCAATCCTAACTCTTCTCCCATTATCATGAGGTGAATCGCTCTGTAAATAATAACGTCACAAGTTCTCCCATGCTTGTGGCACTGTGCTCCACAATCGCATTAATAACATTGAAATTGCTCAAATTAAAATCTTAAATCAACACCATGGTATAAACCCTATAATTTAGAAGATTATATCTAGAATACTACATAAATTTGTAAAAGTACCACAGTTAGACTTCAAAGTACCTTTTAATAACTGGACCAAAGTCCACAGAGCGATGTGGATAAAATTAGGTTGTGGTGACTTGAGGAACTTGTCCACATAAACTATGATCCCTGAGCTGTTCTCTTCTTTCAGGGATTCCGGAATTTCTGAAAAATTGAATTTGTTAGGACAAAGATAAAAGTTAATCTTCGATCCCAGTCTTAGAGTTATGAATAACGATGCCCACTCACCCACCCTTGTGTGCAATTTTGTACCTCCAATCAATACTGTTTCCTTCTGCCCCCATATATTCAGGGTTCATACACTCACAGCAGGAAAAAAAATCCAGGAGTTTTCCAGGACTTTCCAAGTCAATAATTTTAATTTTCCATGAGTCATTAGTACAATAACTCGCAACAAACATGAGCAAATTAACGAAGTTCATGAACAAATTTTGGCAATGTAACAAGTCGCATCAGATCGCTGGTTCTCACTCAAGACGAAAGTGTAGTTTTTCCAGGAGTTTAACTTTAGTTTTAAGCATTTTCCAAGACTTTTCAGGTTAGCAATTAAATCCCAGGAGTTTTAAGGACTTTCCAGGAGGCATATAAACCCTGTATATTGCCTGTTCATGTAAACCTGAAGTATGATCCCACTGTAAATCTCCATATAATGCGGGACTTGCACAATACAGGGTTCCGGCCTTGGCCGCTAGGATCGCCTTTGTCTTTATTTCCGTTTCATACCACTTCCATCGTCTGCTAGGCACAGCTGAGTGGGCTGGCTGATCGTTTCGCTTGGACGCGTAGCGGGCGATAACTCTCTGTAATAATCACCGCCCAGCCGCCAGGATCGCGGCGAACGACATTTCCAGTTTATCGCGAAAAAGCAGCCGACATGGAAATTGATATAAAAATAGCAGCGACTGCGTGTTTGCTTTAAAGTATGTGGTTGATTTATATGATTTTAAGTTCAATACTTGATATAATCGATAGAAACCTGTCGTAGTTTATTCGATTGTGCCGCCATATACGTTAGCAATGGTGAGAGACAAATATGCCGAATATAAAACAGGTCCGCTGGCTGTCTGAAATAGTATCATGATATGAAAACTAAAAGACGTCTTTATTTTTATACGAACGTTTACGAGGATACAAAAGAAATGAGTTATGTTCACAGCAGTCATATTCTGTTGTCATAATCATTCTCTGTGGGTGTCGTTATCTCGCTAAGTCTGAAGTGAAAAACAAAAGGGCTCAAAATGCCGTTCTCCGGCGATAATAGCGATCCTGGCGGCTGGGCGGTGGTTATTATGGAGAGTTATCGCCCGCTACGCGTCCAAGCGAAACGATCAGCCAGCCCACTCAGCTGTGCCTAGCAGACGATGGAAGTGGTATGAAACGGAAATAAAGACAAAGGCGATCCTAGCGGCCAAGGCCGGAACCCTGTATTGTGCAAGTCCCGCATTCTATCACCCAATCAAAATCCAGTCAGGGATTTTAAAGGTGAAATACAAAGTTTTTTAAATTCTCCGTTTTACATTTAATATTGGTTGAATAATGATAGAAATACCAGTATATCTACTTCACTTGGATTAATTTGAATTATCTTGTCTGCTGTGATCTTTTTAAAAGTTGGTACCCCTAGCCCAGCTGAATTCAGATTTGCAAAACGTCATCGCTTATCTTTCCTTGATTGTGACCTCACGTCAGACCAGCCGCCCGGAGACTGAACGTTACAAGTATTGACGAACGGCCAGGTGGTCTGATGTGACGTCACAAACCAGCATCAAACAAGGGCAGATAAGCGGTGCGGATTTCATTTCTGAATTCGGCGGGGCTTGAGATACCAACTTCGAAGCACTTTTCAATAGCTACTAGGAGACAAAATACTTCAAATAAAATCAAATGAAGTAGTTAGGCTGATATTTCAATCAGTAAATGGCCCATGAAGAATATAAAAGGAAAATATGAAAACCTTTGCATTTCACCTTTCAGGGGTAGAAATATTCAGAATCATCAGCAGGACATTTGTCCTGCAAGTGAAAAAAGTTGCCGGACATTTTTATCTTTGTCAGGACATTGTCAGACAAACTGATGTTGTTGAACTATTTCTGAGATTTGCTGAACCAGTCACAAATGAATTTCTCAAGCGACCTTTGCCTTTTACTTTTGGTTTATCTCTCACATATTAACGTCCAGAGCTGTAATCGTACCATGGTCGATTTTTCTTAAAATCGTCCTTAAAATTTCATGTCACTGCCACGCTAGATGCAGGCAGAGCTTTTGGGGCTTTGTCTGTACTATTGGGCAGTATTTCCGATCTTTCTAATTCCCCTTGGTCGTGGACTTTTTTTTATGTAAAGTCAAAGTTTTTGCAGGCCCGCTATTTTGTCGACCGAACACGAGGTTTCCCTTCTGACAATGTACACCTCATTCCGTGTGACCGACTCACTTCACCCGACGGCCTATAAATACTTTCAACTGCCTGACAAACAGCTGAGATATGTAAAGTGCTCATAGACACATGGTAAATGTGGAAGGATGACGTCGATAATTCAGACCAATCAAAATGTAGGTCACGAGGAATGCCCGTTCAACATTCCATTCCCCAACAACAACATCAAGCATGGCGAGTTGACTTTCGTTGAAATTTGCACATGAATTCGGGGAATAAAACTAAGATGAAGCGGTTGCCTTTATAAGCGATCTCGTAGCAGGTTTTGTATTTTCTAGAGATTCAGGGCTGATAAACTGCGTCGGACAATTGTCTGAGGGACAAACCAATTTTACCGGACAGTACGTTTTTTTGCCTGACATGTCCGACAAATCAATGTATATTTCGTTCCCTGCCTTTAATAAATTTGACTGTTTGTTCTCCTTCTAAAACCAGAACAACAAGTCCCGAAAAGAGAGACCACATGTCTGGTTATTTTATCCTGGAGATAAGAAAATACTTGGAGGAATTATTTTCCTTATACAGCATAGAGTTAATGTTCACAACTTGGACATCAAGTGAAGATAAAAAGTTTCCAACTGGCTGAAAAACAGGTGTTGAAGAAAATAACTTAATCAACCTCCTTACCAGCATACATCGTCAAGATTTCATTCCATGAATCGCCATGGAACCTTTCATGTTCAGCCCATTATTTTAAGACTTGTGGCACATTATTTCATTAATACATCATGGTGAGTAAAATAAACTAGACGATTATTTCAACATTTGAGCTAGTTCTGTGCCTTGATTTTCAGTGCCCCAAAAAATTGATTCTACACGACCAAAAGGCAAAAAAAATTCTACTCTGCCACTCGATGGGAAAAATGCTTTTTTATTTTTGTCTTATACTTACATAAATTATAATTTTGTTAAATTTTAAGTTGAAAATTTGCCAGTTTATAATCACTTAAAGATCACTAGAAAAGTAAGATAGAAGAAATGTAGGCTAGATGTCATACTGCATCATGTGCATGTTACACATCAGTGCACAGATGAAATCCTTTGTTCAATACCAAAATCATGAAATCTGATATACCATTTAGTGAGATCTGTCCCAGAATCCCCGCAGCGTTGTATTGGACTTCCGAGTTTGTCGACAGTGACGCCATGGCAACGAGACGTGTGAAAATCCTCCCCTGGTGCAGCACAATCAACTGTCGCTTGACAACATCTAGAAGGGAGATAAGTCAGAATGAATATGCTGGACAAACTGCACACTATTGAGACAGACAAACTCCAGAGCTGTACTCCATGTAAACATCAAGCTTTTGTCTCTCATTCCGGAGCCAATTATCAATTGATCCTTTGAACTTCATAAAATTGTCAGTAAATATACAGATTGTCCAATTGCTTCCATGGATGACTGAATGTTATATTATACAGACATTGCATGCTGTGAGGTGTGATATCACGATTTGTCAGCTCTCGAAGGTGATGTTCAACGAGTGCGAAACGCTTTCCGTTTGTACACGCCATCGTGATTACAGCGGAATGACAGCACAACAGACGACAATGCTATGAAACAGTCTGTTTACGGTCAATAACTGCGCGGGACCCTGTGACATTGCCTCTGCCGTGTGACGTCAGCGCATGATCGTGTGATATCGACTGATGGGACCAGGTCAAATATGGCTGAGAGGAGAAGGTCAAATATGGTCAAATATGGTTGAGGGGACAGGGTCAAATATGACAGAGGGACAAGGTCAAATATGGTCAAAGGAATAATCAGTAGTACCTTCATCAGCTAAGACAGCAAGGGCGGCAGTGACTTCAGCCAGTACACCATGTCGTGTCTCCTGCTCCAGTAACACAGACACCAGCGATTCTGCCACACCCTGCTCTATCAACACCTGTTGATGTAAAACAATAAATTGCTGTACCGTCCCTGTGAGCCAGGCAGAATAATGGAATAAATTGTATGCATATGTGCAATGAGCATAGTTCTTGGATGCCTACAATTGAATAAATCCAGTTTCTAAGATAATTTTTTTTTATAATAATGATATTTTATTTAAGGAAAAACTTTGAATTTCAACACTTTCGAAGCTGAGAATAATTTAACATTAAAATAGGGATCCAAATCCATAAACTTCTAATAAATGATATATTAAGTTATCCACAAAATGATCCGTAACTTTCTCATTTTTTTCATAACCTTTCCCTTTCAACTTCATTTAAAAGTTCACTTGCTCTGTTATGATTGGTTTTGTGTTTCAATGTTCATGTATCGTAGTCAATGTGCTGTGGAGCCAAACTTAAAGGTGAAATACAAATATTTTCAGGTTCTCCTTTTAACATTTTATACGGAATGAATAATGATAGAAATGTTGGTCTACATTTGGTTTAATTTAAAGTATTTTGTCTGCTGGAACCTTTTAAAACTTGGTACACCAATCAAAGCTGAATTCAGATATGCAAATCTTCATCGCTTATCTTTTCTTGTTTATGATGTGATGTTAGACCAGCCACCCAAAGATCAGCGCATCAAACAAGGGCAGATAAGCAATGTGGATTTCATTTCTGAAATTGACCTGTTGTGATACCACTGTTGGAATACTTTCCTGGAGTTGGCTGATATTTCCATCCTTAACTTGCCCATAAATAATATAAAAAGAGAAATATGAAAACCTTTGCATTTCACCTTTAATTCCTTCCTTTCGCCAAGCTTTTCACAATAAGTAATGAAAGTAGGACATGTCTCCAGGTCCCCCCCCCCCCCCACTCCCACCAAAATTTTATGCATGGCAGTATGGGTGAGACTACTGAAATATTAAGACCTTTTTCAGGTTACACACCACCATTTTAAACTTCCTACCTTGACATGTTCACCAACTGCCAGATTACGGAGCGTTCCCGCCGCATGTCTCTGTGCCTCTGGGTTAGTCTTCATCTCCTTGACTATCCTACACAGCTCCTTCACCAGGCCAGACTGGATCACTGCCCGCTGAACATCAACAACAACAAAAATATTACAGTAGGCATATGCACACAACAAGCTGAATCCAACAGAGGGAGGGGGGGGGGGGGAGGATTTGGGTTTAATGTCAAACTCAAGGTTATTTCACTCATATGTGACAGCCAGTTTGAATGGTGACATTGACGGTGTGACGTTTCAATGTTGTATGATAACATTTCCCAAAAACATCACCGAAAATGTCTGTGGTATATTATCTGGACAGAGAGAGAGAGAATTAATTATGGTTTAATGTTGCATTTATCTGGGACAGACAGCAGAAATCTGAAATCAGCTACTTCACTTTCCTGAATATATATATTATATCTTCACTAGTTATTGTATAAATATCTTCCAAAATTAATTTAATTGACTCACTTCATTTCCTTTGTGAATAGATAGGTTTCGAACACATGCCACAGCTGCTGTCAATGTGTCCCCATTACCACGGCGCAGAATAGAAAGGAATGCAGAGAGAGCCCCTTGCTTAACGATCAGACGTTGATTGTCGCCTGGAACAAATACAAGGAAATAGGTGAGAAAGAGTGATCAATTTCTCTGTTACAAGTAATGGGGGATATAACATGCAACTATCCAATCAGATTGTGTGATTACAACTTCCAGTTTGTTGCTTTTTGCCCAGTGGACCAATCAACTGACAGAACCAGCACTTCTGCTTTCGGTCATATTGTACAAGCTCATCAAAGTTGGGTTTTTCTTTCCTCATTAGGCAGATGGAAATTTAAGGCCTTACGGATGATGTGCATACTTTGCTGATGGCGATTGTATGAAGTCTCACCAATGATTTTAATAAAATATTGTGACGTACCAACACAAAATAAGATTTTGGGGCATGTTCCATGATCTGAGATCCAAGTATTAATTAACACTGAATGGTGATATCGTCTGGTACTAGAATCTCAAGTATCTGCAAATACTTGAGATTCTAATACAAGACGTTATTACTGTAAAACATGTTTCTTTCACGTTCACGATTGGAATAAACCGCGAAAGTTTCATGCACGCGAAAGACCTTTTTGACGTTTTGAGACCCTGTAGGATAGCAGACGTGTTGTTTCTGAGTTGTACATGTACGTACGTGGGCCTTCACCATCCACATTGCGTGTTTAGGTTTCAATGTGAAAAGTTTCAAGTCAACTTTGATTTCCTGTACGGATTTTCCACTTTTCAGCCCTTCTGAAACAATGCCTCCATACCACGCGGTGAACTGGTCTTCCAGGGCAGCTTTGAAAGCTCCATTCCTGCTGAGATCTGACAGCTGGAGCTCTCCTGTGTTGTATTTATTTACTTTAGCAGAGTTTAAACAACAACTACCTGCATGATACCTGGCGATATAGGGTTTGTTTACCTACAGGAATTCCTTTCAAGTCTGAAACAGCGGGATTGAAATAATCTGCCCCCAACAGTCAGGAAACCTCTGTTTGAATAACAGTAACTGTATCATCATAAAGTTAACACCGCCTTTTGTTAGACTCGAGTTGGTACTGTAAAACGACCACACTGAGCGCAGCATCCACATGTGAATACATGAGGCTTTGCCGATTTTGCCGCCTCTGGTATATATTTCCCATGTCTATTAGTATGATATATTTGTAAATTAATTTTTTTCTGGCAGAGAGAGAATCGCGAAAGTTTCATGTCGCAAATTTTTTAAAATTGAAAAATCGCGAAAGTTTCATGTTGCGAAAGTTTTATGTTTTACAGTATCTTTGTTAATAGGTACTTTCAATTAGATGGATTGGATCTGGATCACTGGGAGAGGGTCAGAGTCATAACAAATGCTGGTAGCATGACTGTTTCTGTAATGTACTCCCCTAGTTACTGCCCCTGCTATCAAAGCATTAGACTGGTAACCACCAGCATTTCGAATTTATGGTAATTTATTCTCACTAAAAGATGGAGTAGATATCAGGAACTAACCAGATACTATAGAAGATTCAGAGCGAATAGGAAAGCACAAACAACTATGCAGCATGTGAATCAATGAGTTTACACAGAGCGAGGTGCAATTGATGACTGCTGGGTGACAATTAAATCTTGTGTATATTTAGATGCTATCAGACAACAAAATGGTAGATGCCACCTGTCCTCCAAATTGGAAACATGAAGCACCAAAGGTGCTACAACCCCTCAGCCCCTTAAGCAACATCTCATGGCATGGTATATAAGCCTACATACCAAATTTGAAAAGAATCCGATGAAAGGTTCTCAAGTTATTGCGCGGAAATGCATATAGAATTTTATCACCCATTGGGGCCAGATGTAATCTGTATTTTCCATACAATGGAAGCGACCCCCACCTCCTCCGCCCCACTTGTCCCTTTCTCTTAAACAGTGAATCCCCTGGTGTGCCCTTTCACACGACAGCGAACCACGGCACCCCTCAAGATATCTAAGCTACCGGCAGGGGAGATAATTTGATTTGTCATGTCACAATTTAAAAGGAAAATAATTTGGTTTGTCACAATGAGGGGGACTGATTTACCAATTAAGGGATATATTTAACAATCGGGAGATGATTTGGTTAGTCGGAATCAGGAGATGATTTGGTTTGTCACAATCAGGGGAGATAATTTGATTTGTCACAATCAGGGGAGATAATTTGATTTGCCACAATCAGAGAAGATAAAATGGTTTGTCACAATCATGACAGACAATTTGATGTGTCACAATCCGGGAAGATAATTTGATTTGTCACAATCAGGGGAGATAATATGATGTCACAATTAGATGAGAAAATTTGATTTGTCACATCAGGGGAGACTCTCTTGGTTTTTCTGATCCCTATCTCGCGGATGGGTCACACGTAAGAATAAAGTTGAGATGACTATAATCTTATTCTATGAGATGAAGTACACTGTACCATGGGTATTACCATTCTGTTCATCTCCCACTCCCCCCCTCCCCCACAATATAAATATTTGGCTTACCATCAGATGCCAGATTTCTGAGGGCGAGACAGACTTGACACTGGACCTACATAGTATAGACAAAGTTAGAATCTGTAATTTTAGAATCAATAAAACAAAGATAACTTCAGAATCAATTATATGACACCGAAAAACATTGTAGGACTTTTATCATATGATTCACCGGGATTTCAATTAGTCTGTCAGGTGTCAGGGCAAGTCACCAATAATTCTGACAGGATATTAGCTGAGTATGGTCAAATCCCTCCAATAATACAATCCCCCTATCAAAATTCAATCAAATCCATTTTTGGGAGACAATATTCAATCAAGTGTTCTGATAATTAAATTTGATCACCCTTAATAAGAGCCCAATTTATCCAAAAAATAATACATGGCAGGTACCAATGATTATCTAGAATTCTGCATTTCTCATAATTTTCAAATAAAAATGCATAAGAAAAAAAAAATTAAGATGCTTCGCTAAATTTGATGCCGTTGGATATGATCGATGCAAACAAATCAGCAAGAAGGACATGGATAGACTTTAGGCTCCAGCTCAAACCTTTTCTGTTCCAGAAGAAAGGAGTTTGGTCATGTTTTTGATGATGTCCTGGTGACCCACGGCAACCATCATTGTTCGGTGTTTCTCGTTGACAGCGATATTGCTAAGGGCAGCTGTGCAGTAAAACTGTACGTCTGAGTCACGTGATCTCAACATTTCCACAAGGATGGGTATGGCGCCGTTTCCCACAAGGTCATTGCGGTAGGATTCTGCATAATGGAAGGATAACATGCCAAAAGGGATCGTTCAACAGTTTAGAGAGAACTACATGTACCTCTCTAAAATGGAGGTAAAAAAGGTTGTTTTTGCTAGATCACTTTTAAACATAAACGGCATGATATGCCGCTTATTTTTCGATGGCCGTATCAACAAGCGTTTAAAGGTGTGGTGCATTCTGCCTACGTATACTCTGCCACATACTCTAGCATGTCTACTGAACCTTAGGCACGAGCCGGGACGTTATCCCATGGCTGAAGCTGTTCAGCATTAATATTGTGA
>JAVTVY010051270.1:0-27153 GCA_036873755.1 Hanleya hanleyi
GGGTATTCGTGGGTGACATTGTTACCGACGTTATAAAAATGTATAGGACTTGTACATGGACGGAAGAGCGTGTTTTTCCCCGTCCTCTCCCAGGGTGCTTTGCGCTGCGCTCCATTTACCCCTGTAGGGGTCTCGCCATTTTTTGCAGGATTCTTGCAGAAATCAAGAACTGCTCTCCCTAACTGTTTTACCGATCGCAAAACGTATATTTATCTTGAAATACACTTAACAGTTATTCAGTGTATTTCAAAATGGCAGTGTCGCACAGTTTGAAGGCAGCTTTTTGACAAATTACGCTAGAAATATATATCGGTGAGTCGCGGCTGATATCAATTCGTTCAGTTAGACGGTCGTCATAGTTCGTTTACTGTGGCAACAGATGATCTTGGGTCAACTCCGGCACAGTCCGTGAGACCCCGACAGCGCTAAATGGAGAGGCGCGAAGCTGAACGTCATGAATGCCTGGTAGAGCTTGGTTTTTACCTACTGCGAGAGAAAGTACCATGCTACAATACAATACTCATGGGCGTCGCTAGGATTTTTCAAAGGGGGGTCGATTATCATAGCACTTTAGGCGAGGGTGCAGGGGCCGCCTAGGCCCCGGAAGCTCCGGGGTCCTAGATCGCCGGAGATGCGTTCTAAGCGTTTTCCCGGAATTAAATCTGAACAAAATGTATGCAGATTTAGGGTTATATTATACAGCTCTGGGACCTTAGATGGCCTGAGATGCATTCTGAGCGATTTCCAACAATTAAACTAACACGTCATCATTTGTCAAATATCAGTATTATATTTTATTCTCTTGTCATCTTGAAAACACAGTAATAATGCTTTGGGCCGATATACCTCGTAGGCTAACCCAGTGGCGTCGGAACGTAATTGAAGGTGGGGGACCACTATCACAGCCCAATAGGTGGGGGTCCAGGGGCCGCCTAGGCCCCGGAAGCTCCGGGGTCCTAGATTGCCGGAGATGCGTTCTGAACGTTTTTCCGGAAATAAAACTGATCATACTGCATGCACATTTATGATTCTATTTTCACGATTTGTTTTTTCGCAATTATAAGCATGCATCGATATTGAAAATATCGCACCTCATGCCTTCATCCATTTGACGTTCTAGTTATATTTAAAACATACAAAACGATGACTTTTAGTTCTTGGGAGGGAAACCAATATGCCTACAGATACGATTCATTCACACAAAGATAAAACAAGAAAATCCTCACGGCCCAACAGGCGAGGGTTCACGAGCCGTTTAGGCCCCGGAAGCTCCGAAGTTCTAGATATCCAGAGACGCGTTCTAAGAGTTTTCCCAGAAATAAATTCGAACGTAATGTATGCAGATTTATGGTTCTATTTTCACGGATGTTTCGCATTCATAAGCACTCATCGATATTGAAAAAAATCATACTTCATGCCTGAATCCATTTGACTTTTTAGTTATATTTATCACATAAAAAAAAACACATAAAAAAACGATGACAATTGCATCATGGGATATTAGAACCAATATGATAGCGAGTCATTTACACAAAGCTAAAATGAGCGATCCTCACAGCCTGACAGGCGAGGGTCCAGGGGCCGCCTAGGCCCCGGAAGCTCCGGGGTCTCCGGTTGCCGGAGATGCGTTTTACCCGTTTTCCAGGAAACAAATCTGAACACAATGTATATAGATTTATGGTTCTAATTTCACATTTGTTTCGCATAAACCCGCATCGATATTGAAGATATGCCGGACTCCATTTGACTTCCTGGATTGACACAAACAAAACGGGCCTATAACGCACCACTCCACGTCCTGACACTCTATCTGAAATTTTTATGTGGGGACATGGTCAGTTAGGGATGCTAAAAAGTGGGTGGCCAAAAGATATTCGGGACCCCCTAAATCAAAAGTGGGGGGGCCTGGCCCCTCCGCTTCCGACGCCACTGTAACCATGTTAAAATGATTAAAACTAAACATCATCATATCACTTTACGATCCATATGTCATTTCATGACTGTGAACATTAAACTTTTGCTGAAAATATCATAATAATATTGTGTAGAATATCAAACTATGTATCATGGACTATATCTCGTGGCCATGGTGAAATACTGACTAGAAAAATAAAACTAATATCACTCATTAAAACGTGGCCATGGTAAAATACTGACTAGAAAAAAATTAAACTGATATATTTTCCGGAAATGAAATATCACGAATGTACGTAGTATAGCCTTCAGCAAAGCTTATACATATACAGCTTTCAGTTTATTGCCCGTTTTGCACTTTGCCAACGGTAGACCGAGGCTGCCGATGCTTCATTATCAAATCCACACGCATCGAGCAGAAGTAAAAAACCCCACACGAGTTAGTGTTAATGATTAATTGAATAGTAAATTTGCCTGCTTTATCCGTCGAGGGTGGAGTCTCATGAACAGAGCTACAGCTCTTTCATAATCCACTTTAAGTCGTGATAAACCCATTGTTGAGCGAACTGACGTGTCACTACTGGAACGGAGCATGCTTACGAGCTCGAGACGGACATTTTTTATTTCTTTCTTTTCCTTTTTGCTTTTTTTTTGTTTTGTTTTTGTTTTTGTTTTCTCTGTTTTTTTTTGTTTTTTTTTGTTTTTGCCTTTTCTTCTGTTTTGTTTTTTGTTTTTGGCGCGTCCAAAGGGGGGTCGTTCGCACCTGACGACCCCCCCCTAACGACGCCCCTGATACTAACGCGTGTTCAAGGTTTATGCCAAACTCCCAATGTATTGACACACGCCCTTCCCCAATGTATGTCTAATTCCCAATGTATTCATTGTGAGTGTGCCGAAATGTTCCAAGATTTTCATGCACCCAGTTCTATAGGTAGATTGCGCTCCTATCCGCTCGATGTTGACGTCAATTCGCGGGTGCCATTGTTACGGACGAGCATGTTTTTACCTTGTGCGAGAGATTTTGTACCACGGTACAATACAAGTGGTACAATACAATTCTAACGAGTCGACAAGGTGTACGTCTGACTCCCAATGCATTTACATCACGGAATAAAACATGTTGAGACTTGCAGCTCCCGATTTGATGATGACGCGGAAACTCCACGATAACCCGGTAAAGGATGTATACTTCGTAACCATGTAATAATAAATGGGTGTATTGGAGCGATATGCAAGAGGTGGGGAAAATTGAAGACGTCTGGCGACTGAAAAGCAACCATATGACTTCAGGAAAACTTCTCTCGGCACCTGACCAGAGAATACTGTGGATTATCGGACGTAACGTAAAGAGCGATTAGTATGCATTAATGGGCATAAAAATTAACATTCTTCAAAAGCGGTGTCGTGCGTTTTACAAACAAGATTATGTGCCAAATTACAACCCGTGGGAAGATTGCCCAGACCCCGAGGACGCGAAATATGCCAAGCGATCAAAGTTACTGCAGTGTTGTGAAATTGAATGTCCAGAAGACAAGCATATTTTATCGTATTTTTGTGATTATTATACGATATTTACATCATAGTAACAGGAAGATAACATCAGCAACGGACTCAACTATTTTAAAACGAAACTTCTAGGTAACTCAAGGAGCCAACTGAGTAAACGTGCCATTCTTGATCTAATTCACTTTGGCGGTTTCCGCGCTATTGATGACACATGGTTTAGTCAAGGTGCGTATATAGGACTCATTAGTTCTCATTATTTCGTTTCCATCAGTCCCTGAAGCGAACTGGATTGACGCTGTTTGCTGTAGATGATATCCATTACGCTGACGCAGAATCGTGGGGACTTCTTGCCGACCTACAGTCTCATCCACAATCGTTCTGTGTTGCCACGATGCGGTCTCCCCATGGACACCAAAGGCTTCCGGACGGATGCATGGCTGTTATTTCGCATCCCTCAGCCAAGAAGGTGACTTTGGAAGGGCTCGAGTCAAAGTTTATGTGTGCCTTAGGTTGTCAAATCTTGGACGTTGCGAGAATACCAAAGGAAATCAACAGGTAACATTTTACTTATTAAAAGAGCGAATAACTTGTAGTATTTCTATTTTTTTAAACTGTGTAGCTACACATGTATAAGGGAGAAGACCTTCGCCGGCAATTCGGCAATTCAATTGGAATTCAGTTTTTCTCCAGCACACAGTTGTTGCGTGGACCAATCTTTTCCGTCACACAATTATGTAAAGTCGCTGAATATAAGCAGCAGTTGGATCGGCTTGTTAGTGATCATCTCCACTGCGTAAACGCGTAATCGTTTAATATCTTATATTAACTCAGGATTTTGGTTGAGAAAAGCCACGGAGTCCCTTCATGGTGCGAACAGCTACTCCAGGACCTACTCTCGAAAGACCATCTGCTGATAGTGGATGATGATCCCGAGGAAAGACGAGACAGAGACGCGACTATAGGACCACAGCGGGTACATATTATAAAACGCGGTTCGAACACAGTAAAGGAAGAACAACAGCCATCAACCAGTGACAACATGCCCGAGCCTGAACCTCGACCGAGAGCACGACGACAGAGTATAGCACAGGTTGACACTCTGGTAAGAAAGACAAAAAGGTTGGTTCTACGGGTTGTTTCCTCTGGCGAATGAATGAATTTGTACGAATGTATCCGTCAGTGTCGTTTCATACTCAACAGCGGATGTTGAAATTGTCAATATTTGTTTTCAGAAAGCTCTTCAGAGAGACAGTATAGCCGACTCAGAAGTAACGGAAAGTTTGATGATGGGCCTGCTTACCTCAAAGACCGAGAACGGGAATACACAGATTTGCATTTTGGATCCCAATCTGAAACCAGAAGACCTCAAAATACCAGAATCTGTGAAAGGTATGGTACTACGAATTATATATTTTATTAGTATAGTAACCTTATTATATTAGTAACCTGAATACAACTTACTCTTAAATTGATTTGTTTCTAGGGCGCAATTCCTCGAATGATACTGTAATATCCAGCGTAACTAGATATTGTATAACTGAAAGTGTGATGCTGTCAGGTGGGCAGGTGAGACGGATTTACGTTCTATATTATTCTGAGTGATGTCCAACTCTGGTCGGCCGTCGTAGTATCAAGTCAAATCCGACATTCATTAATGAAATACCAGGCTGATGGCGTTGTATTGTATTCACACAGGAATATCAAAAAAAATATTCACGTTGAATAAAGATGATAAAACAAGAATTCAAAGTCTGATGATATTCTGTTTATTCTGTGGTAAATCCAATATGACCATATATGGTGAAATGATGATATACTAATTCAATATATCAACTAGTGATGAACACACTTTGAACCGCCAGATAAAAAGGTAATATGCACTCTCAATACTACTAATCAATGCCCAATTGTGCTAAAGTGTGAATTCCTGCCAATGGATCATATTTGTAATGGATATTATGCAGAAAATGGCCACTGACGAGTGTGATGACATGAGATAGCTGCCTGGTGAAGAAATAGAAATAAATTAATATATTTATTTCTTTGTCGAGATGAATCTAGTTGACAAATCCAGAGATACATGCAGTTTTCAGGTCTAAATCGTTTGTTGAGTAATTTTGGTTCTTTGCCGAGAAGTGTAGTCAATATCAATCTTTAATACTTATTACCTGTTGTAGAGTAGTATTCAGTGTTCAAAACTGATCAGGTAATATTGTATGGTGTTGTTGTTGTTGCGATGTATCTCCGGTCGTGGTGGCCAGCTATCTGCCATCTTGATTTGATTTATTTATTGACTTTTAAGGGCCGCTTCCCTTACGGATTTCGCGGCCCACCAAATAGATTACATAGGTATTTACATGTGTATTCTTGACTGGAATATATTATGTCTATACTTTATATAATAACGAGTATATACAAGATCTGCCATCTTCGTCAGGAGCACTCTATTTATACTAATGCTGGTGGTCACATGATGCAGAACAACCAATCAAATTACAGGATTACCGCTGGACCGAAGTCGGGAGAACTATTTACCAGGACAATAATTGCGATTACTAATTGAAGTATATAATATTGGAGGGAGCTCCAGACGTCAAAGAGGAGCGTTTTTATTATAGTTATTAGATATATAAATACTTTTACTGGAAGAACTATATAAATATCACCGCTCCCTCAACAAGACACTCGGACACGGCTAGAACAACAAGATGGCGATACATATGCTGAGCTGGGTGAAGGTGAGTCGAGAGGGTAGGTCACTTTGACAATAAAAATAATGGTTATGTTCTAGCCATCGATCGTTGAAAATATAACCAGAATTTTCTAAACATTTCAAAGATTAGTTTCATAACTGTCGCAATATTTACCTGATTCAATAATACTTCGTGAAAAATCAGCAAAGTTTGATGTAGACTTCTCTTCATGAATCAGCTAGCAGACGAAAGGTGTACCGATTTACTAAGAAATAGTCCCCAATAAAAACCGCCATATCGGCACATATGGACTTCATCGAATGTCATAACAATTAAATTGAGCGTTATAACAATATAATGAACTTCAGAAGCATAAACGAGCTGGTGGTGTACAAGGTCATGCACCAAGGTCACATTTCGTAAACACAAACAACATGGCCACATCCTTGATCAGGATCAGGCAAACGTGATGAAAATACTATCAACTGCACAAGGTAAGTTAATCTTATTTACAACAGACAGCATATATATTATGTTAATAAATTTAAATCCCCCCCCAATGCCCCAGTAGTTGGTTTACGCCATTTAGTACCCCCAAAACCACAGTTTCAAGTCATGTCAAAAGTGTATACAACAACAACAACAACATTCAGAGTGCGACAACCTGGCAGAGTGTGACAACTTATAAAATATCCCTCCAAGGGTATTACAATACTAAAGACTGGCTTATTTCGTGATACTGATTTTATCTGCAAAGTCTTCTTTTTATTTTAAGACATGATGATTTCTCGTCTTGATTCTCTACGAGCTTCTGAACAACTTGTGGTGAAGTGTGCCTCAGTCCTTGGCGTTTCCTTCCACCGCAAAACACTAACAGAGATTCTACCTAACCAAGTCGGAAAGAGGAAGGCCGACAGACGCATTGACTCGCTGTTGAATTCTGGGATGTTCATGTGTGGAAGTGCGCACAGCAGGCAGGATTCGAAGGACTTGGGAAATCAACCAGTCTGCGACTGCACTAAGACCACAACTGATCGATCCATGAAGAACCAATGCTCCTTTCTGAGATTTCAAAACCCAATGATGCAAGAGACAGTCTATGACCTTCTTCTGGAAAACCAGCGGATAAATCTCCATATCAACGCTGCGATTCATATAGACGCCATGGCCAACAAATACCGTGTTAACATACCACACTCTCTTCTTGGGCGTGAACCCATAACCCCTGGAGATTCAGAGACAGACAAACGGGATCGCAGGGGTAAGTTCGACATTCATGATGCACTCAACAAAATACGAGTTGCACATAAAATAACAGAAGATTTGTCAGAAAATTCTTCATCTGTGAAAGAAGGGAAGATATTTACAGTGGATCAATTATGGAACTTGTTTACCAATTGTTTTGAAAATATAATGCAATTACTGTTTCCCCAACCATAATATGCAAACTCATGACAAGTTTTTCATGCCAAGATATCCGATTTTAATTTTCAAATATGTCTAGCCTCTCAAGACAACAGCGGAGCGACATCTTCAAAACTAGAATCTGACTTCAGTGAAGAGCAAAGGTGGTTGAAACTCCGCACTACAGACAAAGCTTCTTCTGCTGAGGATGACCTGTAAGTATCGTTTGAAGCCAAGAAATGCAGCGTTACATTCCTTCGTTTATGTTTCCATCCGAGGTTTCTATAAAATGACTCCGGCGGTCCGTTGACAGGCGTTTTACTCGGACCAGTTCTCCATTCACTGCTATGAGGACTGGTTGTGCTGATGAATGCAGCCTATATGCTGGCATTACACAATGAACTAATTATTTGCCTACCACTGCTGAAAGAAATCCATCTATTGCTCCGGGAATCTACAGGTATGTTTCCGTTGATTATTTTGTCATCAATGCCATTTTAATAGGTATTGTAACATCGGTTCTTGTGTTTCGCAGACTAGACGTGGATACTCTTTGGCAACATACACATGTCTCTGGGGATCTTCGAGATAGGTCTTTGCAGAAGTTAACGCCTCTGTATCAAATGATCGCCACACACTGGAGAACTGCTATGGAGAAGTACAAACTCTTGTGCATTCTCGTCGAAGCCACATTTGCAGCCCTCGCACTGGAACAACCAATACGAGTAAATATTGCGTTCTATGTATTTCATTGTGAACGTGGCTTTTAACAAACGACAGATATCACTACATCACCAGTATGATCAGTTAGCGTATAGTAACACATCAATAAGCTATACGTAATATGTGGAGGGATTGTGGGACTATGGGAGTATGTAAGGATGACGTCAGGTGGTCAAGGTCAAAGGTCAGAGGTGAGAAGCCAAAAGGTTGATGCTCAAATTCACGGACTCGGAACCGCCTCCAATGAGAGCATTGGATTCAAATTGGTGGTCGTTACAACGATGGGTGAAACTTTATAGAACTAAACAGATTTGATGTAAGAATTTGAAATGGGCAGCGCGTAGTGCGTGAATTGTATATAAGCGCGAGTTGCCTTATGTATAATACTATTCTTTCGCTACTGTTCGAACTCGCCACCGATAGCACTATCGATGATGTCCACTGACTAAAAGCTACTCCCATAAACCTAACATAAAATGACTCGTGCGTGCAGAATATGTGATTGCTTAGACAAAATAAGATATTAACGATGGAAATGTACGAAGACATTATGGCTGTTAAAACAACGACTGGATGAGTCTGTTAAACTTGATACCTAAACGCGGTTCAAAGGCCTTTCGCGCGTTTGTGGATGCTCTACAAAAGACTCGGAACATTGCCCTAGTCCGTCAGCTAAAATCTGAAGATAAGAAGACTTCGATCGTTGATGTCGACTAATCGCTCGTGGCTAGGTTCCAGTGACACGGTGAGTTAGGGCTTAACCTAAACCCTAACCCGACGATATAACTAACTATGATATCATTAACTGAACATCTCTGACTGGACGTATGTAGAGGGAGGGAGGGAATTTGGCTTAACGTCACACGCAAGTTTGTTTCACTCATATGGTGACAGTCAGTTTGGTTGGTGGAGGAAGCTGGAGTACTCGGAGAGAACCACCGTCCTTCGGCAAGTAACTGACAAACTTTCACACATGGACCAACTGGGCTCGAACCCGTGTCGGTTTAGCGGTGTGAGGCTAGCGGTCACCAGACAAGCGCCTTAGACCACTCGGCCACCGAGGGCCCTACTCATATGTAGAGGAAATTTAATATTCCCCTCATGGGAACAAACATGGTACAAAGTCATGTGGCACCTGGAGGTGGACTAAGTTCCATTTTGGGGTACAACGTACAGGCCCGTAGCCACGGGGGGTTTTCTGGGTTCGGGCGAACCCCCCTTTCGGAAATATTATATATCTTTCTCATATAAATGCCCTTTTCAAACGGAAGCGAACCCCCTATTTGCCCCTTTTTCCATAGAGCGAACCCCCTGATATGTGCCCTTTTGGGGTGAAGGCGAACACCTAAATCCTGACGTATTCCCTAATCTGGGGAACTCCTTCAAGTATATTACCGATAGTAAAGATGTGGCCTACTCTGCTCCTTTGTTGTCCCCCGCCGCAACGCGGCCGGGGACTTTAAAATGGTTCTTGCTTCTTTGTGTCCGTGGATGTCCGTCCATGTCTGTTCGAAGCGATAACTTCCTAACGCTTTGTTGGATTCTTTCGAAATTCGGAATATGCATTCCTTGCGGCAAGACGCCAGTCCGTATTGCATTTCAGCAACATCTGCCTGAAGGTGGCGCCACTAGTTCTTGCTTCTTTGCGTATGTGGATGTCCGTGTACGTCCGTGCATGTCTGTTCGAAGCGATAACTTTCTAACGCTTAGTTGGATTCTTCCGAAATTCGGCATATGCATTCCTTGCGACAAGACACCAGTCCGTATTGCATTTCAGCAACATCTGCTTGAAGGTGGCGCCACTAGTTCTTGCTTCTTCGTATCCGTGAATGTCCGTGTACGTCTGTTCGAAGTGATAACTTCCTAACGCTTTGTTGGATTCTTCCGAAATTCGGAATATGCATACCTTGCGACAAGATGCCAGTCTGTATTACATCTCAGCAACATCTGCCTGAAGGTGGCGCCACTGGTTCTTACTTCTTTGTGTCCGTGGATGTTCGTGTACGTCCGTGCATGTCTGTTCGAAGCGATAACTTCCTAACGCTTTGTTGGATTCTTCCGAAATTCAGCATTCGCATTCCTTGCGACAAGAGGCCAGTCCGTATTGCATTTCAGCAACATCTGCCTGAAGGTGGCGCCACTAGTTCTTGCTTCTTTGCATCCGTGGATGTCCGTGTACGTCCGTGCATGTCTGTTCGAAGCGATAACTTCCTAAAGTTTTGTTGGATTCTTCCAAAATTAGAATACGCATTCCTTGTGACAAGACGCCAGTCCGTATTACATTTCAGCAACATCTGCCTGAAGGTAGCGCCACTGGTTCTTACTTCTTTGTGTCCGTGGATGTTCGTGTACGTCCGTGCATGTCTGTTCGAAGCGATAACTTCCTAACGCTTTGTTGGATTCTTCCGAAATTCAGCATTCGCATTCCTTGCGAGAAGAGGCCAGTCCGTATTGCATTTCAGCAGCATCGGCCTGAAGGTGGCGCCACTGGGTCAAAATAGATTTTTTTTCCGTGTACATCTGTTCGAAGCGATAACTTCCTAATGTTGTGTTGGATTATTCCGAAATTCGGAATACACATTCCTTGCAACAGGACGCCAGTCCGTATTGCATTTCAGCAACATCTGCCTGAAGGTGGCACCACTGAGTTTCTCTTCTTCTTGTCCGTTCCAGTCAAAATGTGCCTTCAATTTTGCTATATGAAATCATTCTATTCCACATCATATGATTTACCCTAAAGCTTTTGCATGAACCATATTTTATTTCAGAAGTATAATGTGAAATAACTGGCGGGGAAATCCCCGCAGTACTGAATCCCTGATTTTTGAATTTCGTGTCATCTTAAACGAAGGACAACATTTCCTTCAATTTTGCTAACAAATAATTGTATTGCACATCATATGATTTACCCTGAAGCTTCTGCACGAATCATTTGTGTCCACACATGTATATTACTATATTAATTACAACTGTGTTCCTAATGTTTGGGTGCACACTGTGCATATGATCAATTTCCTGAATTGAACTGAATTCAACCTTGCCGGTCTTCAGACTGACAGATGATGGCATGCAGTTGTCAGTGCAGTTGTTCATGTACAGGGAGCTTTCTATGAATGAGTTGCAACCCCAAAAGGCTTAAAATTTATCAGGCACAGACCCATGTTTTTACCCCTCGGCCAATTTTGGCCATGGGGTATTGTCATCATCTTGTACGTCCGTCTGTCCGTACGTCCGTTCGTGAGTGAGATAGCCGGAAAACTGTTCCGCTGATGAATTCCAAATTTGGTATGCTTATTTACCTAGTCAAGGACCAGAAGCCTATAGAATTGGGACCTGATTGGGTGGGAACCTTAGCAGCCATCTTTAATTTCATGTGAAATGGATAATGATCCATATCTCGGAAACCATTCAACTGTTCAATACGAAATTTGATATATACATCATCGATACATCAAGCAACTTTCAACGAATTACCAAACAGGCTTTTCTGATTAGCTGGGAACCCTGGAGGCCATCTTTAATTCATGCGAAATCGATAATGATAGCCTACATATCTCGGTTACCATTCAATTGTTTTATATGAAGGTTGGTATATATCATCGATACATCCAGATACTTTGAAGCGGGACCTGATTGGCTGAAAACCTTGATGGCCATCTTTAATTTAGGCAAAATCATTAATGATCTCTATATCTGATTCCGTTGGAGTGCTCAGTGTAAAATTTGGTATACATCATTGATGCATCAAGAGACTTACGATGAATGACAGATCTGGTTTCTCTGACTGGGCGGAAATCTTGGCGGCCATCTTTAATTTATTCAAAATCTTTAATGATGTTTATCTCTGATACCATTCAAATGTTCTATACGAAACTTGATTTACAGCATCGATGTATGAAGAGATTTGCATTAATGAATAACCACATTAGTTCCTCTGAGTGACGGGAAGGATGGGCAACCATCTTTAATTTATGTAAAATCATTAATGATCTCTATCTCTGACACTGTTCAAATGCTCAATGTAAAATTTGGTATACATTATCGATGCATCATCTCGGTTACTTCTACACGATGTGCCTAGGATAAAGTACTATACTATACACAATTTTTTGTAATTCAGCATCGCAGAAAACCATCGATTGCGTTTTCATGGTAAAAGGGTTAGGAAAGAACTAAAAATACACTTCAATGCAGAGTGATTTTGATTGACGCCAGAAGTCGCTCAGAACGCTTCTTCGGCGATCTAGACCCCAGGAGCATCTGGGGCCTGGGCGGCCCCTGGATCCTCACCTAAAGTGCAATGATAGTGGCCGTACCACTTTGAATTTGCTTCCGACGCCCCCTGTATTAACAGACAGTGTCAACGTACTGTTCCAGCTGTCTCCCGTTCAGTGATTAGTCATTCGACCCCGCCATTTTAAACTAATACGAGCATTTTCATTGGATCACTATTAGATAAGACCCACCCCAATCTTCATACACAACCACGCGACTGTCTCAGTTGACTGATGACATAGCGCGGCCTCGTTTTTGATTTCAAAATCTGCCGTCTAACTGGGAAAATGCTGTTGTTGCTGCATCAGCCGATCATTGGCCCCCTGTAGAAGATACTATAGGCTAATACATGTAGGCTACCATGCATTTCGCTCACTTGCACCTACAGGTGGCGACAACTGGTGGCAAATTTAAAATTTGGTTTCCGGGCAACAGGTTGATGCCTTCAGCTTCTCGTCAAATTTGGTTTGCAGATAATGCCTTGAGATGTCACTTGGGGATGCTTCTCGGTGCTTCACTGCATGGAAATTATATCACAGAAGCAATCAACTTTCAGTCAATCGTTCTGAGTTGATCTTAAAACTTGGGAAGGCAGAAAGACCCTTCCACATCCAACGCCTATGAAGCAGCAGTTGCCTCCCTCATGTATATCCCCTGAGACCAACAATGCTAAAAAATATTGCTGCCATTTCGGCGGGGGACCTAGCATCCTCTGGCTGCTTGTTCAACATAAAAACTGTGGTTTAACGCAGAAGGGCTGGGTGAAATTGACAGACTATGCGTTTGTCATCGACGACTCGGTCGCTCATCAGACGATGAATGCTGACCCTTTGCTGTTGTCCGATGACATGTACCTAAGTTACACCGTTTACCAAGGGCAGGGCAAAATTCATTTTCTTCGCTGGAAAACGAGCGAATCAAAGACAATCTATCCTAGCAAAATCGGATATGCGCCATGAATGTGCCTATGTGGTCGAATTTGGCGAACTGTTCAGAGGACATCGACTTAGCCTTGAACGTGGCCGGGATACAAATCCTCACAGGGATCACTTTTGTTTCTTTTGGTGTTTTTAGAAATTTTCAGTCAGTATATTTGTCCGTGGGGTCATATGACTTCTTGTCAGTACGTCGGCATCGTTTTTCGCCACCCGTTTAATGTTGCGTTTAATTGTCTGTATATGGTGAGATTCTGCTGGTGGACGTTTCGTGTCGAGGCTTGCCCTCTGTGCAAATCATTATGATTGTAGTTTTGTGACTTGTAAACATGATGGAGAATGAAGCGCTTGGTCGGCGTCAGGTCTCACAGGTATTTGCTCTGAATACGAACTTGCATTCTATAAATATTCCCTCATTTGGTTGGGCCGTTTGTTTCTATCTGGCGGTCACGTAGTTCATCGATTTTCATGGGATGACCTGATAGGGCTATTACATCATCGCTCTAAAATATTTGTATCTAATACTGCTCAAGCCGGTGCTAGGGGCCGCGTGGTCATGTAATTCACGTTGTCCACGTGAACATCTGCAATAAAAGCGTAGTTGGGATACAAATCATCACAGGGATCACTTTTGTCTCTTGTGATGATTTTAGAGATATTTGTCTGTGGGGCAATATGGCTTCTTGTCAGTATGCTGGCGTCGATTTCCACCACGCTTTTAATGTTGCATTTAATCAATTGAATATATTATTGATGGTGGAACGGTATCACGCTGAAAGTGGGAAATAGATTTTGTTATGCGTGTATACATTTTGACTAGTAAGAGGTACGAACTGCATTTGTACCTCGTCTTTCTGATGTCAGTAACACCATATCAGGCTGTCGTTTTAATTTGTATGCACTCGTTATTGTCCATGACCTCCCGAGCTTCAAGATCTCCGAGCTCTCACCTATCCCATCCCCGAGCTCCGAGCTCTCAACTGTCCCATCTCCGAGCTCTTGCATATAAACACGACTTACACGGGTTAGTTCCCGAGGCCCGCCCTCTATACATGTCTCTCGACAAATATATGTAGGCTTATTGTTTTGGTGGGAAATTTAAGCCGTACGACGTCGGGCATTACAGGTTAGTTTTTCTTGGTATTCTTGCATTTACCAGGTTTACTGTATGTTGAGGCGTTTACTCCGTCACACGTCTTCGATGCTCATCCATTAACATCAGATGAGTTAACACAATGCTATTCTATGGATAACTTCCAACTTTTTCAAATGAATCTAATTCCGCTTAAGACGGTACTAGGGGGCGTGTGGATACTTCATAGTCTCCACATGAACAGCTGCAATAAAAGCGCGACTGAGATACTAAGGCAACGTCCGAGAATCTACCGTATCCTCGCGTCTGAATGTGAGGTGCCGAGGGAAGCTTTCCTGTAGAGTCATATTGTTGCTCTTTAGTCGCCAGACGTCGTCAATTTTCCCCACCTCTTGCATATCGCTCCAATTCATTACCTGTATATGGTTGGATTCTGCTGGTGGACTGTTAGTCCCCTAGGCCCGCCCTCTGTTCATGTCTCTCGACAAATATATGTAGGCTTATTGTTTTGATGGGAAATTTAAGCCGTACGACGTAGGGCATTACAGGTTAGTTTTTCTTGGTATTCTTGCATTCACCAGGTTTACCCTATGTTGAGGCGTTTACTCCATCAGACGTCCTCGGTGCTCATCCATTAACATCAGACGAGTTATTGCTTCGAGCTGATCTGTTATCACAGCTCCCGAGCTAGCGTATCTAATTCCGCTTAAGCCGGTGCTAGGGGCCGTGTGGATACTTCATAGTCTCCACATGAACAGCTGCAATAAAAGCGCGGCTGAGATACTAAGGCAACGTCCGAGAATACACCGTATTCTCGTGTCTGAATGTGAGATGCCGAGGGAAGCTTTCCTGTAGAGTCATATGGTTGCTCTTTAGTCGCCAGACGTCGTCAATTTATCCCACCTCTTGCATATCGCTCCAATTCATTATGTGACGGAAATGAGAGCCATGGCTTACGCATGTCACTGTGTTCATTAGTAGTAGTAAAAGGCTAAATTGGGTCCTATTTATGCAAATGAGATGACGTCATCGATGACGTCACAGAGCTCTCATCCAATCAGAAGCCGTCAAAGGTCAAATCCAGGTCAAAGGTCACATCCGGGTCAAAGGTCAAATGTCACACCCGGGTTCAAAGGTCAAAGGTCAATTCCGGTCACGTGACGGTCCAGTAATAAGGCTAAAACCCCAGTGACTCCCAATGTCAATCTCCCGAAACATGGTCCCCGACAATATTGCCATCTATTTGCTCATGTTAAATGGCCAGTGGGGAACCCTCAGTGTCTCCATACAGGTTTCCCCAATGGGGCCTAGGTGGACCACTAGTGGTCCGATTGCATCAAGTGAGGTATCATTGTGAAGCATACGTGAGGGAGCATCCGACGGGCTGGGTGTGAAGTAAAACTGACGTCATTATGCGCATGCGCAGTAGACAAAGGGTATGGAAATAGCCGTTTTGGGGTCTAGGCGGGCCACTAGTGGGCCAATTGCATCGAGTGAGGTATCATTGTAAAGCATACGTGAGGGAGCATCCGACGGTATGGCTGTGACGTAAAACTGACGTCATTCTGCACATGCGAAGTGGAGAACGGGTATGCAAATAGACGTTTTGGGATCTAGGCGGGCCACTAGTGGTCCGATGGAGTCGAGTGAGGTATTATTGTAAAGCATACGTGAGGGAGCATCCGACGGTATGGCTGAAACGTAGAACTGACGTCATTCTGCGCATGAGCAGTGGAGAAAGGGTATGGAAATAGACGTTTTGTAACCGAGAGGGGTCACTAGTGGTCCGATGGAGTCGAGTGAGGTATCATTGTAAAGCATACATGGAGGAGCATGCGCCTGGACTAATGTGTTGTTTGTTTTCAACATTCTGCGCATGCGCAGACAGGGAATTGTGGGGAAATGGTATGGAAATAGACGTTTTGGGATCTAGGTGGACCACTAGTGGTCCGATTGGGTCGAGTGAGGTATCATTGTGAAGCATACGTGATGGAGCATCCGACGGGCTGGCTGAAACGTAGAACTGATGTCATTCTGCGCATGCGCAGTAGACAAAGATTATGGAAATAGATGTTTTGTGACCGAGCGGGGCCACTAGTGGTCCGATTGGGTCGAGTGAGGTATCATTGTGAAGCACACGTGAGGGAGCATCCGACGAGCTGGCTGAAATGTAGAACTGATGTCATTCTGCGCATGCGCAGTAGACAAAGACTATGGCAATAGACGTTTTTTGACCGAGAGGGGCCACTATTGGTCCGATGGAGTCGAATGAGGTTTCATTGTAAAGCATACATGAGGGAGCATCCGAAGTAAGGGGTGTGACGTGCAACTGATGTCATTCTGCGCATGCGCAGTAGACAAAGACTATGGAAATAGACGTTTTTTGGGGGGCCACTATTGGTCCGATGGAGTCGAATGAGGTTTTATTGTAAAGCATACGTGAGGGAGCACCCAGTGGGATGGGTGAAACGTGAAACTGACGTCATTCTGCGCATGCGCAGTGGAGAAAGGGTATGGACATAGACGTTTTGGGGTCTAGGTGGACCACTAATGGTCCGATGGAGTCGATGAGGTATCATTGTAAAGCATACGTGAGGGAGCACCCAGTGGGATGGGTGAAACGTAAAACTGACGTCATTCTGCGCATGCGCATTGGAGAAAAGGTATGGACATAGACGTTTTGGGGTCTAGGTGGACCAGAGTCGAGTGAGGTATCATTGTAAAGCATACGTGAGGGAGCATCCATCGGGATGGCTGAAACGTAGAACTGACGTCATTCTGCGCATGCGCACTAGACAAAGATATGGAAATAGACGTTTTGGGGTCTAGGTGGGCCACTAGTTGTCCGATTGCATCAAGTAAGGTATCATTGTAAAGCATACATGGAGGAGCATCCAGCGGGCTGGCTGAAACGTGAAACTGACGTCATTCTGCGCATGCGCAGTAGCCAAAGTATTTGGACATAGCCGTTTAGACAACACCACCACACACACCACCACCACACCACCATTTCCTCCTCCTCCGAGGGAGCTCCCGTGTGTCAGAGCTCTTGGATCGGAGCTCTTGGAGCTCATAGCGTGTGTAGCTCAGAGCGTGGAAGTGACGTCATCGTTTTACATCCGGGGCTGCATCTTAAATCCGGATTTTTCCAGGTTTGCTCTCACGTGACCAGAACCAGAAGTTGTCACAAGACAGTTGGCGCCCCCTGCGCTGCTCCGAAGTGACGTCATCGTACACAGGCGCACACACACATACCTGGTGCACCCTGTACCCAATAGCCCGTAGGGCATAGGGTACACCAGGGTGCGGGTGCACCAGGTATGTGTGTGTGTGCCTGCGTACGATGACGTCACTTCGGAGCAGCGCAGGGGGCGCCACCTGTCTTGTGCCAACTTCCGGTTCTGGTCACGTGAGAGTAAACCTGGAAAAACCCGGATTTAAGATGAAGACCCGGATGTAAAACGATGACGTCACTTCCACGCTCTGAGCTACACACGCTATGAGCTCCAAGAGCTCCGATCCAAGAGCTCTGACACACGGGAGCTCCCTCTTCCTCCTGCGGGCGTCAACGCCCGGAGGAGGAGGAGAAGGAGGAGGAGGAGGAGGAATGGTGGTGTGTGGTGGTGGTGTTGTCTAAACGGCTATGTCCAAATACTTTGGCTGCTGCGCATGCGCAGAATGACGCCAGTTTCACGTTTCAGCCAGCCCGCTGGATGCTCCTCCATGTATGCTTTACAATGATTCCTCACTTGATGCAATCGGACCACTAGTGGCCCACCTAGACCCCAAAACGTCTATTTCCATATCTTTGTCTACTGCGCATGCGCAAAATGACGTCAGTTCTACGTTTCAGCCATCCCGATGGATGCTTCCTGACGTATGCTTTACAATGATATCTCACTCGACTCCATCGGACCACCAGTGGTCCACCTAGACCCCAAAACGTCTATGTTTATACCTTTTCTCCACTGCGCATGCGCAGAATGACGTCAGTTTCACGTTTCACCCATCCCACTGGGTGCTCCCTCATGTATGCTTTACAATGATACATCATTCGACTCCATCGGACCACTAGTGGTCCACCTAGATCCCAAAACGTCTATGTCCATACCCTTTCTCCACTGCGCATGCGCAGAACGACCAATAGTGGCCCCTCTCGGTCAAAAAACGTCTATTTCCATAGTCTTTGTCTACTGCGCATCCGCAGAATGACGTCAGTTGCACGTCACACCCCTTACTTCGGATGCTCCCTCACGTATGCTTTACAATAATACCTCACTCGACTCCATTGGACCAATAGTGGCCCCTCTCGGTCACAAAACGTCTATTTCCATAGTCTTTGTCTACTGCGCATGCGCAGAATGACATCAGTTCTACGTTTCAGCCAGCCCGTCGGATGCTCCCTCACGTGTGCTTCACAATGATACCTCAGTCGACCCAATCGGACCACTAGTGGCCCCTCTTGGTCACAAAACGTCTATTTCCATAGTCTTTGTCTACTGCGCATGCGCAGAATGACATCAGTTCTGCGTTTCAGCCAGCCCGTCGGATGCTCCCTCACGTATGCTTCACAATGATACCTCACTCGACCCAATCGGACCACTAGTGGTCCACCTAGATGCCAAAACGTCTATTTCCATACCATTTTCCCACAATTCCCTTGTTTGCGCATGCGCAGAATGTTGAAAACAAACAACATACTACTCCAGGCGCATGCTCCTCCATGTATGCTTTACAATGATACCTCACTCGACTCCATCGGACCACTAGTGGCCCGCCTAGATCCCAAAACGACTATTTGCATACCCTTTCTCCACTGCGCATGCGCAGAATGACGTCAGTTTTACGTCACAGCCATACCATCGGATACTCCCTCACGTATGCTTTACAATGATACCTCACTTGACCCAATCGGACCAATAGTGGCCCGTCTAGATCCCAAAACGTCTATTTGCAGTCTTTGTCTACTGCGCATGCGCAGAATGACGTCAGTTTCAGCCATCCCGCTGGATGCTCCCTCGCGTATGCTTTACATTGATACCTCACTCGATGCAATTGGCCCACTAGTGGCCCACCTAGACCCCAAAACGGCTATTTCCATACCCTTTGTCTACTGCGCATGCGCAGAATGACGTCAGTTTTAATTCACACCCAGCCCGTCGGATGCTCCCTCACGTATGCTTCACAATGATACCTCACTTGATGCAATCGGACCACTAGTGGTCCACCTAGGCCCTATTGGGGAAACCTGTATGGAGACACTGAGGGTTCCCCACTGGCCATTTAACATGAGCAAATAGATGGCAATATTGTCGGGGACCATGTTTCGGGAGATTGACATTGGGAGTCACTGGGGTTTTAGCCTTATTACTGGACCGTCACGTGACCGGAAGTGACCTTTGACCTTTGAACCCGGGTGTGACCTTTGACCCGGATGTGACCGTTGACCTGGATTTGACCTTTGACGGGTCCTGATTGGACCGATGACGTCATCTCATTTGCATAAATAGGACCCAATTTAGCCTTTATATACTACTTTCATTATTGTCCAACCCGTTAAATCTACGTAGACATTTGCTTAAAATTCTATACATAAAAATCACGTAGACGACTGTCAACCCACACAAAGGCGTACACAAGTTCAACGTACGCACGAAAAAGTTTACAATCTGCACCTACGTCTCAATATTATACCATCTCTATGCGATAACGGTGAGCGGTTCGTCCTCGTGTGGGAAACGTACTGTGTATGAAGTTCTTGACTGAGCTAGGCACATGAACAGCTATAATAAAAGCGAGGCCTGGATACAATTCACCACAGGGATCACTTTTGGTTCTTGTGGTGTATTTAGAAATATGCAATGAGTATATTTATCTGTGGGGCCATATGACTTATTGTCAGGACGCCTGCTTCGTTTTCTACCAACCTTTTGTTATAACCAATGGCAGAGCGCGTGTGAGAATACGCGATTTAACAAACGTGATTTGTATTCCCCAGGGGTTTTTCTAGACACTTTTTTCATCGTGGTAACCACGATGAAAAACAATTACAAATTGAGTTTTTGCAAAATTTTGTAAATTGAGTTTTATTGCCGAAAATTGAGTTTTCTAAAATTTTGAGAATTTACGCGCCGAAGGCGCGCGAAAAATTGAGTTTCTACGAAATAAATTGAGTTTCTACGAAATAAATTGAGTTTCTGAGTAATCTAAACTGAGTTTCGTCGTCTGTTATCCCGTCCCCCTCCCCCAAAACCCCCGCGAGAAAGAAAAAACAAACGTGTGACCAGCCACGCCACTCGAGTCGAGATAAGCACTCAGGATTTGTAACTGATGTGCAGACAGATAACTTGTGTACCTTTATTATTCAATCGTATAGCTCCGATAAGGACGTCTGGTCTTGAACTGTTCTCATTTCAGTCGTATAGGTCCGATAAAGACATTGTCCTGAACGTTTCTCATTTCAAAGCAAATTGTTCGGCCACGTTTTCGACGATCGAACTAGTCCGCCATTTTGATATTTCAAAGTTACGTCCCCTCTTTTAGTCCACTCGGGAACCACTGCTGTCATACTGCTGTGGCTTATGAGTCTGATCTCCGAGACACGCTGTCCGTCAATCTCCGGAACCAAGACAACGGGCAAGCATTTTCTCTCTCATTTAACATTTCACTTGGATGCGTGTGACGTTGAAAGACGTTTCCCCAGAAACAAGAAACGAACAAAACAGACATTCCCCAAAATACAGCTGATGTACCATTTGGGAATAAATACACAAAGTGAGCAATGCAGATTGGTGTAAAAACAAAAGATCCACACTCTCTCCTGCGCAACTGGGGATCTACATGCGGGGGCATATGCTATAACATACAAAAATATACATTTTTATGAATAATTTTATTTCTGCCCGATGGAAATTTCTGAAACCCCAGTATGTTTTGTAAACAAGTCCCACACCACATACTACAAAATAGGGTGCATATTGAGTTTAATTTGCAATTTTTGGCCATTTATCTGCATTTACCAAGCAGCATTGGATTTTTTTCGTGAAATCCACAAAACTTCACAACCACCATTGTTTTATTTTTTACGTCTCTTATTAACATTTTTATTGCCATTTATTTCTTCATTTCTTTCCTGTCACTTACAAATACCCAGACACTTACAATACTCAACCACCAACTTTGTCAAGGATTGGTTAACTCATGGAAATGGACAAGGGACAATTTTTATTTCTTGACTATAAGTATAGATTTTTTAAACTAAAGTAAGCTATTTGTAGGGAAAATATTTTCACCTTTGACCTATCACAATCCAGAGCTAAAGTACTCTCCCCCACCCCCAAAATAATCGACCAAATAGAACTTCCCGAGATAACTTGGATTTTAAAACTCTCTTGTTTTATTCGCGCTCATTTTTTAATTAAATGAAGCTATCTCTGAGGGAAGTATTTCTACTTAACATCTTTAGCCAAAATATAATCGGCCAATCACAGTTGGATAGCAAACAAACTTGTATGCAGCTATGTATGACACGCAACTTTGCTTGATGAGCTTCATAACATTACTGACATGTTCATTCACGATGAAAAATTGTCGCGAATTTATTTATTGTAAGTGTCTTACTAAAAAGATAAAAAAATTGAGTTTCCAGACTGCATGCGATGAAAAACCCGAAAAAATTGAGTTTTGTTGTTTATTTTGCGTAGTTTGAGTTTTTCATCTTTTTGAAATTGAGTTATATAAAGGAAAAGTGTCTAAAATAACCCCTGATTCCCGGAATTCCTCACGATATAGACGAACCGTATTACCTCAAATCCTCCCAGATCAATACAGTCGTACTCGCTGACCTGATACGCGTGACCAAGAAAAAGGGCTCTTCATCATACATTCTCGGTCACAATGGTTGGTGCATTGGTAAAAAAATCGAAACAGTGACAGAACAGTGTCATTCTGGCGAATCATATTATTTCTTTAGTATTTCGTTCGACGGTTCATGAATCTCCGAATTATGGTCTGTTTCCTTGACCTTTGTTCGACAACCTACATATATTGGAATTACAAGCGTCTGGTCCGTCATTCATAATTCAGCCGTCGTCCATTAGAGAATATCCGCGTCCATAATCCAAAAACCTATTCCATATTCCATATAACAGTATTAGCACCAAATTCAAAAAGACAATCATGGTATACATAAACATAGGCTTGTTTCCTGCAAGAGAGAAGCGGTCAACAGTTTTCAATGATGCCGGCAAGACATCATGATGTTCAAAAAATATCAAATCCGTATCACTGATCAATATTCTTAATCCATAATATTCGTTGTAAAGTCGTCATCTAAAGAATGATGTATCTCAGTCACGCTTTGATTGTGACTGTTCATATGAGTACCATGAGGATCTTCAAGTACATGGGTTCATACGGCCCCTAGCCCCGGGTTAAGCGGAATTAGACACAAGTTACGAAACGTAACGCCATAGATCTTGCACGCTACGCTCGTATTTTGCTATCAGCATGCGATATATATCGCCAAATTTGAGAAACTTTGAGTGGAGGCGCTTGGTGGTGTACCATTCTAATAGTGTACCATTTCGGATGAACTATCATTAATCTATGCAAATTCCATGGAACGGCAATGCGAGTGAAAAGTATTTGGGGTTTGAATCGGGGCATTTAAGAGGCTAAGGTCTGATCTAAAAAAATTGGGTTTTCAAAAAAATGTCTCCGGGACAGCCTACCAACGCCACAGACCCTGATGAGAAGAGGATGCGAGTACAGACGACTTGTAGATTAGTCCAATTTAAACAAACATTGTTGCCGTCGACTTCTCGTTTCGGCCCCGTATTGACATTGTCTGGCAGCTTGTCGGTGGTTTCAGCATGTTGTTGTTGTCGAGCTCAGGTTTTCTTCTCCAAAGTGAGGTATGACGCTTTAAGCTCGACGTATTGTGCGATGAAAGTGTAGAGTCAACCGTAAACACGAAAGACAGTTGCCGTTAGAACTGGTTGATTCAAAGTGCCAATCGTATAGCAGTTCGTCTGATAATCTAATCTTACCTCTCAACAAAATGTCACTGCACTAGGGCGCGCTTCAAGAATACATACGGGAGAAAATCAGTCTTGCGTTTTTGCAGTGTTTGATGATTACTATGCCAGACAGAATATTAATGCACCTGTACGTCAGAGTCGCATGTTGAGGAATTTCCTTGAAGTTCATGGAACACTTGTGGGAGGCGATGGATCGTGTATTTGCGGTGTGGATACGAGAAATCGGAAGCGATTGGAAGCTGCCTTTCTGAAAAAAAATGACAATTGCTCGTTTTCTTTGCAATAAAATCTTGTAAGTACCATAACATGGCGTTTTATGCCAATAAGTGACGTTCGACGTAGAAACGCAGCATGCCATGGAATATCGACTGACTGCAATGTGGTAACAAGCAGTTTTTGAATTCGAAAAGATTTCCATAGGCAGTTTATTGGAGAAGAAATCGCTTTTCATTCACATTGATGTTCCCAGGAATTTGCATAGGTTAATGATAGTTCGTCTGAAATTGTACACTATTCGAATTCCAATACAGGTAGATTATCGAACAACGGTCAAGATTACAGGTAATCCTTCGGAGATTCACTGAACCGTCGAAAGAAATACTAAAGAATCAATCGGATTCACCAGAACTACACTGCTCTGTCAAAGTTTCGAAATTTATACCAATGCACGAACCATTGTGGCCGAGACTGTATATTTGACTCAGAATCTCTTCCCTCTAGGTAAGGCGAGTAGTATATAAAGTGGATTTAAACGCGCATTGACCTACTTATTTGTTCCCCCGGGTAAAATTTAAGGGGAAACTTTGTGAGGCTCTCGACGGGTGGGGTATGTGGCAGAGCTCTTGGTGGGACCTTTTAACATCCGGAAATTACACATAAACTGATGACGTCATCACGATGGCGCCACCAGCTCCACCGGATTTATCATCTATAAATCCTCTATCCCCATATAGGCTCATACTGGCTATATGGGGGGAGGGGTGGTCAATTTTTTTTGTGGGTGTTACTATGGGTTGTGGGGTCTCGTTTTTCTCGTCTCGCCGAGAAAACACAATGGGAGGGGTCCCGGAGCGAATCGGTGAAATTTTTGGGAAAAGTCACCGAGGTCTGTATATAGGCTCATACTGCCTATATGGGGGGGGGAGGTGGTCAAATTTTTTTGTGGGTGTTACTATGGGTTGTGGGGTCTCGGCGAGACGAGAAAAACACAATGGGAAAAGTCACCGAGGTCTGTATATAGGCTCATACTGGCTATATGGGGGGAGCGGAGGCGCTAACAATACCGGATAAAAATTGCGCGCAGGGGTCAAAGGTCAGTTCCGGTCACGTGAACGGAAGCGGAAGTGACCTCACAGAGGTCATATGCAAATGTCACTTCCGAGCTCTGAGCTCCACAGGCTTTGAGCTCCAAGAGCTCTGCCACACGGGAGCTTCCACCACCACCACCGGGCGTTGACGCCCGTCAACGCCCGGTGGTGGCGGTGGTGGTGGTGGAATGTGGTGGTGGTGATGTGTGTGTGTGTGTGGTGGTAGTGTGTGGTGGTGGTGTTGGTGGTGGTGTCTGTACATATAAGAATGAACATGTGTCCCTCATCAGTCCTTATGTATTGGTCGACAGATCAACATGTCGCGTACGTGTACGTTCTGTCAGAGAACCTTCTCTCGTCGCGATAGTATGCTCAGGCACATTCAAGGCAAACACAACCAAGAGACACCGCCGAGTCCCGCTATAGGCCCAACAAGTGCAGTAGAGCATCCCTATATGATGACGGTGAGCGGCCCTACGGCATGTGGAAAGACGTCCTGGGTGATGAAGTTCTTAGAGGAAGGTGTGGCAACACCAGCTCCGACACGTGTTGTTTGGTGTTATAGCCAATGGCAGCCCGCCTACGAAACTACGCGATCACAGAATGTGAGTTTCGTCCCAGGGATTCCTCACGACATAGACGAACCGTATTACTTTGACCCGGAGCAGACCAACGTGGTAGTGCTAGATGATCTGATGAGTGCGGCCAAAGACAATTCACACGTTGCCGACTTGTTTACTAAAGGATCCCATCATAGGAATCTGTCCGTCATCTATTTGACCCAGAATCTCTTTCCTCAAGGGAAGGCGTCCCGAGATATTGCCTTGAACTGCCAATACTGTGTTGTTCTCCAATCCCATTGACAGAGCACAAATCCGTGTGTTTGGTAGTCGAATTTATCCTCAGAACATCGACCATTTCATGCAGGCGTTTCAAGGGGCAACAAGTCGGCCGTACGGCTACCTATTCGTAGATTTAAAAGCCCATACCCCCGAAGATCGCCGGCTGACGACCCACCTGCTGCCCGGCGAGGGATCACCGCAACGTCATATACCCCGACACCATCCACTGAGTCCACATCTGGTAGAGCAGCAGCAGCAACCCACCCCCATACAGCGGGGCCCCTTCATACCATCAGTCCCGGAATATCACCCAACCGTGAAGGACCAACTCAAACCCGTACAAGGGAATGAACATAATGTGAACTTGAGGCTATGGAAGGATTTGTTCAAAGAAAGTATGAACGCCGAGATGGGCAAGACGTTGAGGGTCACAGAAAACAAGTTTCAACGCAAAGGGTATTCGAAAGAGGAAGCCGCAATTTTAGCCCATAACAGACTGGCACCCAGACTACGACGGGCTTTACGTCAGCGGTATCTCGACCTCGTGACCCATATGAAACTGTTGGATAAGGACGCAGTCCATATGGAAATTGAAAGAACAGCGTCGATGTTGAAAACCTCGGGCATGAACTGGAAAGCGGCGTATGTCAGAGCAATAGCACAAAAGAAACATTTGTTTGAACGCATCATTAAACGACGTTAAAGCGTTTAGAAAATGTGTTACGGCGTTGAGACGGGCGTTAAGGCGTAACGACGGGCGTTGACGGGCGTCACTGCATTTCGATGAATTGGTGTCGATTCCATGGAAATCAGAGCTTCTGAGCTAATTCACCAGGGCGTTGAAGCGTTAAGCTAAGCGTTGATGGGCGTTACTGTCTATAAAAGCAAACGTATTTCCAAAAACACGCACAGTCGACGTTCAACCGTCAACATGGCTTATATTTGCTCTGAGTGCGAACGCACGTTCACCAGACATTACGATATGATGCGACACCAGAAAAATATACATGGGATTGAAGACTCCGAGGAGTCCGTTGAGGCGGATGCTGATACAGAGACTGTGAGAGTGTATCGACTGATACCGAAACAGAGATTGCTGAGAATCTATCTAGTGATACGGAGAGCTTGACCTCAGATAGTCAGCCTACGTCCGTGGAAAGTGAGGCAGAACCTACCTTCTGGGATCGTATTGTGACAGCAGCCATCAATACTTACGCTGCAGCGATCGAGGACGCCGGAGAGGATAATTTACAACAGGCGTACACCCAAATGCGCCCGCGCATCAGGAAAACAGCCATGACAATCTATGAACAGTATAACTTACTACCGCTCGAAATGAAAGGCGATCCCACGCACAGGTCCATCATGAAGACCAAGCGTCACTTGGAATAGGCTATGGGGCTACCACCCACCGAGGCCC
>JAVTVY010051271.1:0-25883 GCA_036873755.1 Hanleya hanleyi
AAAATAATAGTTTCATCATGCTCTTTCAAAAAATATATACATATAAGTGATTTGGGTTGAAGGTTTTGCGACAACTGGTGGCCGAAAAACGGAGCCATAGTCTATTCCATGCCGAATAAAAGAATCTCCGGAGTGCGCCCTTAAGGCATAATAGTGGAGTCTATGCATTATCTTAATGTAGACTCCGTTACGGAGCGGAGATGTATCATTACGCCAGATTGTTTAATTTTGACTGCCTAGTTATACCTGAAGCGCTATTTTCGGAAGCAGGTGGAAAGAAGATCAGGAGTTCGATTAAAATAATCCACAGTGTGTCCATTAGTATACAATTGAGGTTACTGCATACTGTATTCCATACAGGAGTTATCTCCCCGTGGACTGAGATTTCGGTGGATATTATGGCAGAACGAGGTCCTATCAGAATGATATAAATTTGCCAGTGTAAATTTTCTTTACAAGAGAACCCATTCACAGTCCATAAAGGATGGAATGGATGTATATTATTATGGTTTTACAAATTATTTCTCAAGTTTCTGAAGTATTTCCCATGTTTCTAGAGAAAATTGAGTGCAAAATTACCAATAATTTGACTTGGTTACATCGCTTATTTGCATTTTCCCGCGTTTCTGCTATCATTGGAAAGCGGAAAAGTAACCACAGCCTTCATATTGCCGAATGGATGACCATTATTAAGAAGAAATAGGTTAATTTTGAGTTTTGTTCTCGAAAATCCTGCTAGAATTGGCAAAATTGATCAAAACAAAGATGGGGTAGGGGAAAAGTTATCGGTCGGATTTCCCAAAATAATATGTATGACTGGCAAGTGTTGTATACCGCCATACTCGCAAACATTCTGAGATTACGATACGTGTGAATAATTAATTTCGTAAAAAACATCCTGCCCCTTAAGGCATAATAGTGGAGTCTATGCATTATCTTAATGTAGACTCCGTTACGGAGCGGAGATGTATCATTACGCCAGATTGTTTAATTTTGACTGCCTAGTTATACCTGAAGTGCTATTTTCGGAAGCAGGTGGAAAGAAGACCAGGAGTTCGATTAAAATAACCCACAGTGTGTCATTAGTATACAATTGAGGTTACTGCATACTGTATTCCATACAGGAGTTATCTCCCCGTGGACTGAGATTTCGGTGGATATTATGGCAGAACGAGGTCCTATCAGAAGGATATAAATTTGCCAGTGTAAATTTTCTTTACAAGAGAACCCATTTACAGTCCATAAAGGATGGAATGGATGTACATTATTATGGTTTTACAAATTATTTCTCAAGTTTCTGAAGTATTTCCCATGTTTCTAAGAGAAAATTGAGTGCAAAATTACCAATAATTTGACTTGGTTACATCGCTTATTTTCATTTTCCCGCGTTTCTGCTATCATTGGAAAGCGGAAAAGTAACCACGGCCTTCATATTGCCGAATGGATGACCATTATTAAGAAGAAATAGGTTAATTTTGAGTTTTGTTCTCGAAAATCCTGCTAGAATTGGCAAAATTGATCAAAACAAAGATGGGGTAGGGGAAAGTTATCGGTCGGATTTCCCAAAATAATATGTATAACTGGCAAGTGTTGTATACCGCCATACTCGCAAACACTCTGAGATTACGATACATGTGAATAATTAATTTCGTAAAAACATCCTGACCCTTAAGGTGGCCCTCCGCAGTTTCGTAGTAATGGCCCCTCTCTAATTTCATAATACGATAGACTGCCCTTGTTCTGCTACATCATAATTCTTCTTGTCTCCTTAATAGCTTATATCTATAATGCCATCCTATTCAGCATTATCATCGATGCAAACGAGTACGTACAAATCGAGGGCTGGATTCGTCTACACGCTGATCGGGATCATGGAGTAAGTTTGTCCTGCCTCAGTTATGCCCCTTGGGTGTGCCTAAAAATCGGGACTCATTTACGGGAAGAAAATCTGACAAAAAACCGTTAGGTTAACATCCCTTTTTTTTTGCCTTTTTAAGTTGAGACCGGACCAGGGAACGTGAGTAAGAAGTTTAATTGAAATCGCTCTTACAGATTTTTCTGGAAATTGAGCCGAATTTGACCATTTTTCGACATTTTTAAAGGGTTTTCTAGGAAAAAATGAAACCAAGCATGGAGGAGAATGTTCGAGTTAAATTTTTCTATAACATAGCAGTGTTATATCTTAAAATAATAGTTTCATCATGCTCTTTCAGAAAATATATACATATAAGTGATTTGGGTTGAAGGTTTTGCGACAACTGGTGGCCGAAAAACGGAGCCGCGAATCTATTCCATGCCGAATAAAGATCCGGAGTGCACTTAAGGTATAATAGTGGAGTCTATGCATTATCTTAATGTAGACTCCGTTACCACGGGCGGAATGTATCATTACGCAGATTGTTTAATTTTGACTGCCTAGTTATACCTGAAGCCTTTATTTTCGGAAGCGAATTGGAAAGAAGACCAGGAGTTCGATTAAAATAACCCACAGTGTGTCATTAGTATACAATTGAGGTTACTGCATACTGTATTCCATACAGGAGTTATCGCCCCGTGGACTGAGATTTCGGTGGATATTATGGCAGAACGAGGTCCTATCAGAATGATATAAATTTGCCAGTATAAATTTTCTTTACAAGAGAACCCATTTACAGTCCATAAAGGATGGAATGGATGTACATTATTATGGTTTTACGAATTGTTTCTCAAGTTTCTGAAGTATTTCCCATGTTTCTAGAAGAAAATTTAGTGCAAAATTACCAATAATTTGACTTGGTTATATCTCTTATTTGCATTTTCCCGCGTTTCTGCTATCATTGGAAAGCGGAAAAGCAACCACGGCCTTCATATTGCCGAATGGATGACCATTATTAAGAAGAAATAGGTTAATTTTGAGTTTTGTTCTCGAAAATCCTGCTAAAATTGGCAAAAGTGATCAAAACAAAGATGGGGTAGGGGGAAAGTTATCGGTCGGATTTCCCAAAATAATATGTATGACTGGCAAGTGTTGTATACCGCCATACTCGCAAACATTCTGTGATTACGATACGTGTGAATAATTAATTTCGTAAAAAACATCCTGCCCCTTAAGGTGGCCCTACGCAGTTTCGTAGTAATGGCCCCTCTCTAATTTCATAATACGATAGACTGCCCTTGTTCTGCTACATCATAATTCTTCTTGTCTTCTTAATAGCTTATATCTATAATGCCATCCTATTCAGCATTATCAACGCTGCAAACGAGTACGTACAAATCGAGTGCTGGCTTCGTCTACACGCTGATCGGGATCATAGAGTAAAGTTTGTCCTGCCTCAGTTATGCCCCTTGGGTGTGCCTAAAAATCGGGACTCATTTACGGGAAGAAAATCTGACAAAAAACGGTTTGAGGTTAACATCCTTTTTTTGCCTTTTTAAGTTGAGACCGGACCAGGGAACGTGAATAAGAAGTTTAATTGAAATCGCTCCTACAGATTTTTCTGGAAATTGAGCCAAATTTGACCATTTTTCGACATTTTTAGGGGTTTTCTAGGAAAAATGAAGCAAGCATGGAGGAGAATGTTCGAGTTTAATTTTTCTATAACATAGCAGTGTTATATCTTAAAATAATAGTTTCATCATGCTCTTTCAGAAAATATATACATATAAATGATTTGGGTTGAAGGTTTTGCGACAACCGGTGGCCGAAAAACGGAGCCATAGTCTATTCTATGCCGAATAAAAGAATCTCCGGAGTGCACCCTTAAGGCATAATAGTGGAGTCTATGCATTATCTTAATGTAGACTCCGTTACGGAGCGGAGATGTATCATTACGCCAGATTGTTTAATTTTGACTGCCTAGTTATACCTGAATCGCTATTTTCGGAAGCAGGCTGAAAGAGAAGACCAGGAGTTCGATTAGAAATAGCACACAGTGTGTCATTGGTATACAATTGCAGGGTTGCATACTGTATTCCATACAGGAGTTATCTCCCAATGGACTGAGATTTCAGGTGGATATTATGGCAGAGCAAGGGTCCTCCATCAGAATGATATAAAATTTGCCAGTGTAAATTTTCTTTACAAGAGAACCCATTTACAGTCCATAAAGGATGGAATGGATGTACATTATTATGGTTTTACAAATTATTTCTCAAGTTTCTGAAGTATTTCCCATGTTTCTAAGAGAAAATTGAGTGCAAAATTACCAATAATTTGACTTGGTTGCATCGCTTATTTGCATTTTCCCGCGTTTCTGCTATCACTGGAAAGCGGAAAAGTAACCACGGCCTTCATATTGCCGAATGGATGACCATTATTAAGAAGAAATAGGTTAATTTTGAGTTTTGTTCTCAAAAATCCTGCTAGAATTGGCAAAATTGATCAAAACAAAGATGGGGTAGGGGGAAAGTTATCGGTCGGATTTCCCAAAATAATATGTATAACTGGCAAGTGTTGTATACCGCCATACTCGCAAACACTCTGAGATTACGATACATGTGAATAATTAATTTCGTAAAAAACATCCTGCCCCTTAAGGTGGCCTCCACAGTTTCGTAGTAATGGCCCCTCTCTAATTTCATAATACGATAGACTGCCCTTGTTCTGCTACATCATAATTCTTCTTGTCTTCTTAATAGCTTATATCTATAATGCCATCCTATTCAGCATTATCAACGCTGTAAACGAGTACGTACAAATCGAGTGCTGGCTTCGTCTACACGCTGATCGGGATCATGGAGTAAAGTTTGTCCTGCCTCAGTTATGCCCCTTGGGTGTGCCTAAAAATCAGGACTCATTTACGGGAAGAAAATCTGACAAAAAACGGTTAGGTTAACACCCCCTTTTTTTTGCCTTTTTAAGTTGAGACCGGACCAGGGAACGTGAGTAAGAAGTTTAATTGAAATCGCTCTTACAGATTTTTCTGGAAATTGAGCCGAATTTGACCATTTTTCGACATTTTTAAGGGGTTTTCTAGGAAAAATGAGGCAAGCATGGAGGAGAATGTTCGAGTTAAATTTTTCTATAACATAGCAGTGTTATATCTTAAAATAATAGTTTCATCATGCTCTTTCAGAAAATATATACATATAAGTGATTTGGGTTGAAGGTTTTGCGACAACTGGTGGCCGAAAAACGGACCCATAGTCTATTCCATGCCGAATAAAAGAGTCTCCGGAGTGCACCCTTAAGGCATAATAGTGGAGTCTATGCATTATCTTAATGTAGACTCCGTTACGGAGCGGAGATGTATCATTACGCCAGATTGTTTAATTTTGACTGCCTAGTTATACCTGAATCGCTATTTTCGGAAGCAGGCTGAAAGAAGACCAGGAGTTCGATTAAAATAACCCACAGTGTGTCATTAGTATACAATTGAGGTTACTGCATACTGTATTCCATACAGGAGTTATCTCCCCGTGGACTGAGATTTCGGTGGATATTATGGCAGAACGAGGTCCTATCAGAATGATATAAATTTGCCAGTGTAAATTTTCTTTACAAGAGAACCCATTTACAGTCCATAAAGGATGGAATGGATGTATATTATTATGGTTTACAAATTATTTCTCAAGTTTCTGAAATATTTCCCATGTTTCTAAGAGAAAATTGAGTGCAAAATTACCAATAATTTGACCTGGTTACATCGCTTATTTGCATTTTCCCGCGTTTCTGCTATCATTGGAAAGCGGAAAAGTAACCACGGCCTTCATATTGCCGAATGGATGACCATTATTAAGAAAAAATAGGTTAATTTTGAGTTTTGTTCTCGAAAATCCTGCTAGAATTGGCAAAATTGATCAAAACAAAGATGGGGTAGGGAGAAAGTTATCGGTCGGATTTTCCAAAATAATATGTATAACTGGCAAGTGTTGTATACCGCCATACTCGCAAACATTCTGAGATTACGATACGTGTGAATAATTAATTTCGTAAAAAACATCCTGCCCCTTAAGTTGGCCCTCCGCAGTTTCGTAGTAATGGCCCCTCTCTAATTTCATAATACGATAGACTGCCCTTGTTCTGCTACATCATAATTCTTCTTATCTTCTTAATAGCTTATATCTATAATGCCATCCTATTCAGCATTATCAACGCTGCAAACGAGTACGTACAAATCGAGTGCTGGCTTCATCTACACGCTGATCGGGATCATGGAGTAAAGTTTGTCCTGCCTCAGTTATGCCCCTTGGGTGTGCCTAAAAATCGGGACTCATTTACGGGAAGAAAATCTGACAAAAAACGGTTAGGTTAACATCCCCTTTTTTGCCTTTTTAAGTTGAGACCGGACCAGGGAACGTGAGTAAGAAGTTTAATAGAAATCGCTCTTACAGATTTTTCTGGAAATTGAGCCGAATTTGACCATTTTCGACATTTTTAAGGGGTTTTCTAGGAAAAAAGAAGCAAGCATGGAGGAAAATGTTCGAGTTTAATTTTTCTATAACATAGCAGTGTTATATCCTAAAATAATAGTTTCATCATGCTCTTTTCCAGGAAAATATGTACATATAAGTGATTTGGGTTGAAGGTTTTGCGGCAACTGGTGGCCGAAAAACGGAGCCATAGTCTATTCTATGCCGAATAAAAGAATCTCCGGAGTGCACCCTTAAGGCATAATAGTGGAGTCTATGCATTATCCTAATGTAGACTCCGTTACGGAGCGGAGATGTATCATTACGCCAGATTGTTTAATTTTGACTGCCTAGTTATACCTGAAGCGCTATTTTCGGAAGCAGGTGGAAAGAAGACCAGGAGTTCGATTAAAATAACCCACAGTGTGTCATTAGTATACAATTGAGGTTACTGCATACTGTATTCCATACAGAGTTATCTCCCCGTGGACTGAGATTTCGGTGGATATTATGGCAGAACGAGGTCCTATCAGAATGATATAAATTTGCCAGTGTAAATTTTCTTTACAAGAGAACCCATTTACAGTCCATAAAGGATGGAATGGATGTACATTATTATGGTTTTACAAATTATTTCTCAAGTTTCTGAAGTATTTCCCATGTTTCTGGGAGGAAATTCAGTGGAAAATTACCAATAATTTGACTTGGTTCCATCTCTTATTTGCATTTTCCCGTGTTTCTGCCATCATTGGAAAGCAGAAAAGCAACCACGGCCTTCATGTTGCCGAATGGATGCACATTATTAAGAAGAAATAGGTTAATTTTGAGTTTTGTTCTCGAAAATCCTGCTAGAATTGGCAAAATTGATCAAAACAAAGATGGGGTAGGGGGAAAGTTATCTGTCGGATTTCCCAAAATAATATGTATGACTGGCAAGTGTTGTATACCGCCATACTCGCAAACATTCTGAGATTACGATACGTGTGAATAATTAATTTCGTAAAAAACCTCCTGCCCCTTAAGGTGGCCCTCCGCAGTTTCGTAGTAATGGCCCCTCTCTAATTTCATAATACGATAGACTGCCCTTGTTCTGCTACATCATAATTCTTCTCGTCTTCTTAATAGCTTATATCTATAATGCCATCCTATTCAGCATTATCAACGCTGCAAACGGGTACGTACAAATCGAGTGCTGGCTTCGTCTACACGCTGATCGGGATCATGGAGTAAAGTTTGTCCTGCCTCAGTTATGCCCCTTGGGTGTGCCTAAAAATCGGGACTCATTTACGGGAAGAAAATCTGACAAAAAACGGTTAGGTTAACATCCCCTTTTTTTTTGCCTTTTGAAGTTGAGACCGGACCAGGGAACGTGAGTAAGAAGTTTAATTGAAATCGCTCTTACAGATTTTTCTGGAAATTGAGCCGAATTTGACCATTTTTCGACATTTTTAAGGGGTTTTCTAGGAAAAATGAAGCAAGCATGGAGGAGAATGTTCGAGTTAAATTTTCTATAACATAGCAGTGTTATATCTTAAAATAATAGTTTCATCATGCTCTTTCAGAAAATATATACATATAAGTGATTTGGGTTGAAGGTTTTTTTGACAACTGGTGGCCGAAAAACGGACCCATAGTCTATTCCATGCCGAATAAAAGAATCTCCGAAGTGCACCCTTTAAGGCATAATAGTGGAGTCTATGCATTATCTTAATGTAGACTCCGTTACGGAGCGGAGATGTACCATTACGCCAGATTGTTTAATTTTGACTGCCTAGTTATACCTGAAGCGCTATTTTCGGAAGCAGGTGGAAAGAAGACCAGGAGTTCGATTAAAATAATCCACAGTGTGTCATTAGTATACAATTGAGGTTACTGCATACTGTATTCCATACAGGAGTTATCTCCCCGTGGACTGAGATTTCGGTGGATATTATGGCAGAACGAGGTCCTATCAGAATGATATAAATTTGCCAGTGTAAATTTTCTTTACAAGAGAATCCATGTACAGTCCATAAAGGATGGAATGGATGTACATTATTATGGTTTTACAAATTATTTCTCAAGTTTCTGAAGTATTTCCCATGTTTCTAAGAGAAAATTGAGTGCAAAATTACCAATAATTTGACTTGGTTACATCGCTTATTTGCATTTTTCCGCGTTTCTGCTATCATTGGAAAGCGGAAAAGTAACCACGGCCTTCATATTGCCGAATGGATGACCATTATTAAGAAGAAATAGGTTAATTTTGAGTTTTGTTCTCGAAAATCCTGCTAGAATTGGCAAAATTGATCAAAACAAAGATGGGGTAGGGAGAAAGTTATCGGTCGGATTTCCCAAAATAATATGTATGACTGGCAAGTGTTGTATACCGCCATACTCGCAAACATTCTGAGATTACGATACGTGTGAATAATTAATTTCGTAAAAAACATCCTGCCCCTTAAGGTGGCCCTCCGCAGTTTCGTAGTAATGGCCTCTCTAATTTCATAATACGATAGACTGCCCTTGTTCTGCTACATCATAATTCTTCTTGTCTTCTTAATAGCTTATATCTATAATGCCATCCTATTCAGCATTATCAACGCTGCAAACGAGTACGTACAAATCGAGTGCTGGCTTCGTCTACGCGCTGATCGGGATCATGGAGTAAAGTTTGTCCTGCCTCAGTTATGCCCCTTGGGTGTGCCTAAAAATCGGGACTCATTTACGGGAAGAAAATCTGACAAAAAACGGTTAGGTTTTCACCCCCTTTTTTTTGCCTTTTTAAGTTGAGACCGGACAAGGGAACGTGAGTAAGAAGTTTAATTGAAATCGCTCTTACAGATTTTTCTGGAAATTGAGCCGAATTTGACCATTTTTTCGACATTTTTAAGGGGTTTTCTAGGAAAAATGAAGCAAGCATGGAGGAGAATGTTCGAGTTAAATTTTTCTACAACATAGCAGTGTTATATCTTAAAATAATAGTTTCATCATGCTCTTTCAGAAAATATATACATATAAGTGATTTGGGTTGAAGGTTTTGCGACAACTGGTGGCCGAAAAACGGAGCCATAGTCTATTCCATGCCGAATAAAAGAATCTCCGGAGTGCACCCTTAAATTAAGGCATAATAGTGGAGTCTATGCATTATCTTAATGTAGACTCCGTTACGGAGCGGAGATGTATCATTACGCCAGATTGTTTAATTTTGACTACCTAGTTATACCTGAAGCGCTATTTTCGGAAGCAGGTGGAAAGAAGACCAGGAGTCGATTAAAATAATCCACAGTGTGTCCATTAGTATACAATTGAGGTTACTGCATACTGTATTCCATACAGGTTATATCTCCCCGTGGACTGAGATTTCGGTGGATATTATGGCAGAACGAGGTCCTATCAGAATGATATAAATTTGCCAGTGTAAATTTTCTTTACAAGAGAACCCATTTACAGTCCATAAAGGATGGAATGGATGTATATTATTGAGGTTTTACGAATTATTTCTCAAGTTTCTGAAGTATTTTCCATGTTTCTAGGGGAAAATTTAGTGCAAAATTACCAATAATTTGACTTGGTTACATCAGCATTTGCATTTTCCCGCGTTTCTGCTATCCCATTGGAAAGCGGAAAAGTAACCACGGCCTTCCTTTCATATTTCGAATGGATGACCATTATTAAGAAGAAATAGGTTAATTTTGAGTTTTGTTCTCGAAAATCCTGCTAGAATTGGCAAATTAGTCAAAAACAAAGATGGGGTAGGGAAAATTATCGGTCGGATTTTGAAATGTGTAGCGTGACTGGCAAGTGTTGTATACCGCCATACTCGCAAACATTCTGAGATTACGATACGTGTGAATAATTAATTTCGTAAAAAACATCCTGCCCCTTAAGGCATAATAATTTAGATCTAGCCGTTATCTTAATGTGGAGCTCAAGATTACGGAAACGGAGATGTATCATTACGCCAGATTGTTCCATTTTGACTGCCTAGTTATACGCAAGCTATTTCGGAAGCAGGTGGAAGAAGACCAGGAGTTCGATTAAAATAATCCACAGTGTGTCCATTAGTATACAGTTGAGGTTACTGCATACTGTATTCCATACAGGAGTTATCTCCCCCTGGACTGAAATTTCGGTGGATATTATGGCAGAACGAGGTCCTATCAGAATGATATAAATTTGCCAGTGTAAATTTTCTTTACAAGAGAACCCATTTACAGTCCATAAAGGATGGAATGGATGTACATTATTATGGTTTTACAAATTATTTCTCAAGTTTCTGAAATATTTCCCATGTTTCTAAGAGAAAATTGAGTGCAAAATTACCAATAATTTGACTTGGTTACATCGCTTATTTGCATTTTCCCGCGTTTCTGCTATCGTTGGAAAGCGGAAAAGTAACCACGGCCTTCATATTGCCGAATGGATGACCATTATTAAGAAGAAATAGGTTAATTTTGAGTTTTGTTCTCGAAAATCCTGCTAGAAATGGCAAAATTGATCAAAACAAAGATGGGGTAGGGGGAAAGTTATCGGTCGGATTTCCAAAAATAATATGTATAACTGGCAAGTGTTGTATGCCGCCATACTCACAAACACTCTGAGATTACGATACATGTGAATAATTAATTTCGTAAAAAACATCCTCTGCTCTAAGGTGGCCCTCCGCAGTTTCGTATTAATGGCCCCTCTCTAATTTCATAATACGATAGACTGCCCTTGTTCTGCTACATCATAATTCTTCTTGTCTTCTTAATAGCTTACATCTATAATGCCATCCTATTCAGCATTACCAACGCTGCAAACGAGTACGTACAAATCGAGTGCTGGCTTCGTCTACACGCTGATCGGGATCATGGAGTAAAGTTTGTCCTGCCTCAGTTATGCCCCTTGGGTGTGCCTAAAAATCGGGACTCATTTACGGGAAGAAAATCTGACAAAAAACGGTTAGGTTAACACCCCTTTTTTTTTGCCTTTTTAAGTTGAGACCGGACCAGGGAACGTGAGTAAGAAGTTTAATTGAAATCGCTCTTACAGATTTTTCTGGAAATTGAGCCGAATTTGACCATTTTTCGACATTTTTAAGGGGTTTTCTAGGAAAAATGAAGCAAGCATGGAGGAGAATGTTCGAGTTAAATTTTCTATAACATAGTAGTGTTATATCTTAAAATAATAGTTTCATCATGCTCTTTCAGAAAATATATACATATAAGTGATTTGGGTTGAAGGTTTTGCGACAACTGGTGGCCGAAAAACGGAGCCATAGTCTATTCCATGCCGAATAAAAGAATCTCCGGAGTGCACCCTTAAGGCATAATAGTGGAGTCTATGCATTATCTTAATGTAGACTCCGTTACGGAGCGGAGATGTATCATTACGCCAGATTGTTTAATTTTGACTGCCTAGTTATACCTGAAGCGCTATTTTCGGAAGCAGGTAGAAAGAAGACCAGGAGTTCGATTAAAATAACCCACAGTGTGTCATTAGTATACAATTGAGGTTACTGCATACTGTATTCCATACAGGAGTTATCTCCCCGTGGACTGAGATTTCGGTGGATATTATGGCAGAACGAGGTCCTATCAGAAGGATATAAATTTGCCAGTGTAAATTTTCTTTACAAGAGAACCCATTTACAGTCCATAAAGGATGGAATGGATGTACATTATTATGGTTTTACAAATTATTTATCAAGTTTCTGAAGTATTTCCCATGTTTCTAAGAGAAAATTGAGTGCAAAATTACCAATAATTTGACTTGGTTACATCGCTTATTTGCATTTTCCCGCGTTTCTGCTATCATTGGAAAGCGGAAAAGTAACCACGGCCTTCATATTGCCGAATGGATGACCATTATTAAGAAGAAATAGGTTAATTTTGAGTTTTGTTCTCGAAAATCCTGCTAGAATTGGCAAAATTGATCAAAACAAAGATGGGGTAGGGGGAAAGTTATCGGTCGGATTTCCCAAAATAATATGTATGACTGGCAAGTGTTGTATACCGCCATACTCGCAAACATTCTGAGATTACGATACGTGTGAATAATTAATTTCGTTAAAAACATCCTGCCCCTTAAGGCATAATAGTGGAGTCTATGCATTATCTTAATGTAGACTCCGTTACGGAGCGGAGATGTATCATTACGCCAGATTGTTTAATTTTGACTGCCTAGTTATACCTGAAGCGCTATTTTCGGAAGCAGGTGGAATGAAGACCAGGAGTTCGATTAAAATAACCCACAGTGTGTCATTAGTATACAATTGAGGTTACTACATACTGTATTCCATACAGGAGTTATCTTCCCGTGGACTGAGATTTCGGTGGATATTATGGCAGAACGAGGTCCTATCAGAATGATATAAATTTGCCAGTGTAAATTTTCTTTACAAGAGAACCCATTTACAGTCCATAAAGGATGGAATGGATGTACATTATTATGGTTTTACAAATTATTTCCCAAGTTTCTGAAGTATTTCCCATGTTTCTAAGAGAAAATTGAGTGCAAAATTACCAATAATTTGACTTGGTTACATCGCTTATTTGCATTTTCCCGCGTTTCTGCTATCATTGGAAAGCGGAAAAGTAACCACGGCCTTCATATTGCCGAATGGATGACCATTATTAAGAAGAAATAGGTTAATTTTGAGTTTTGTTCTCGAAAATCCTGCTAGAATTGGCAAAATTGATCAAAACAAAGATGGGGTAGGGGGAAAGTTATCGGTCGGATTTCCCAAAATAATATGTATAACTGGCAAGTGTTGTATACCGCCATACTCGCAAACACTCTGAGATTACGATACATGTGAATAATTAATTTCGTAAAAAACATCCTGCCCCTTAAGGTGGCCCTCCGCAGTTTCGTAGTAATGGCCCCTCTCTAATTTCATAATACGATAGACTGCCCTTGTTCTGCTACATCATAATTCTTCTTGTCTTCTTAATAGCTTATATCTATAATGCCATCCTATTCAGCATTATCAACGCTGCAAACGAGTACGTACAAATCGAGTGCTGGCTTCGTCTACACGCTGATCGGGATCATGGAGTAAAGTTTGTCCTGCCTCAGTTATGCCCCTTGGGTGTGCCTAAAAATCGGGACTCATTTACGGGAAGAAAATCTGACAAAAAACGGTTAGGTTAACATCCCCTTTTTTTTGCCTTTTTAAGTTGAGACCGGACCAGGGAACGTGAGTAAGAAGTTTAATTGAAATCGCTCTTACAGATTTTTCTGGAAATTGAGCCGAATTTGACCATTTTTCGACATTTTTAAGGGGTTTTCTAGGAAAAATGAAGCAAGCATGGAGGAGAATGTTCGAGTTAAATTTTTCTATAACATAGCAGTGTTATATCTTAAAATAATAGTTTCATCATGCTCTTTCAGAAAATATATACATATAAGTGATTTGGGTTGAAGGTTTTGCGACAACTGGTGGCCGAAAAACGGACCCATAGTCTATTCCATGCCGAATAAAAGAATCTCCGGAGTGCACCCTTTAAGGCATAATAGTGGAGTCTATGCATTATCTTAATGTAGACTCCGTTACGGAGCGGAGATGTATCATTACGCCAGATTGTTTAATTTTGACTGCCTAGTTATACCTGAAGCGCTATTTTCGGAAGCAGGTGGAAAGAAGACCAGGAGTTCGATTAAAATAATCCACAGTGTGTCATTAGTATACAATTGAGGTTACTGCATACTGTATTCCATACAGGAGTTATCTCCCCGTGGACTGAGATTTCGGTGGATATTATGGCAGAACGAGGTCCTATCAGAATGATATAAATTTGCCAGTGTAAATTTTCTTTACAAGAGAACCCATTTACAGTCCATAAAGGATGGAATGGATGTATATTATTATGGTTTTACAAATTATTTCTCAAGTTTCTGAAGTATTTCCCATGTTTCTAAGAGAAAATTGAGTGCAAAATTACCAATAATTTGACTTGGTTACATCGCTTATTTGCATTTTCCCGCGTTTCTGCTATCATTGGAAAGCGGAAAAGTAACCACGGCCTTCATATTGCCGAATGGATGACCATTATTAAGAAGAAATAGGTTAATTTTGAGTTTTGTTCTCGAAAATCCTGCTAGAATTGGCAAAATTGATCAAAACAAAGATGGGGTAGGGGGAAAGTTATCGGTCGGATTTCCCAAAATAATATGTATGACTGGCAAGTGTTGTATACCGCCATACTCGCAAACATTCTGAGATTACGATACGTGTGAATAATTAATTTCGTAAAAAACATCCTGCCCCTTAAGGCATAATAGTGGAGTCTATGCATTATCTTAATGTAGACTCCGTTACGGAGCGGAGATGTATCATTACGCCAGATTGTTTAATTTTGACTGCCTAGTTATACCTGAAGCGCTGTTTTCGGAAGCAGGTGGAAAGAAGACCAGGAGTTCGATTAAAATAACCCACAGTGTGTCATTAGTATACAATTGAGGTTACTGCATACTGTATTCCATACAGGAGTTATCTCCCCGTGGACTGAGATTTCGGTGGATATTATGGCAGAACGAGGTCCTATCAGAATGATATAAATTTGCCAGTGTAAATTTTCTTTACAAGAGAACCCATTTACAGTCCATAAAGGATGGAATGGATGTACATTATTATGGTTTTACAAATTATTTCTCAAGTTTCTGAAGTATTTCCCATGTTTCTAAGAGAAAATTGAGTGCAAAATTACCAATAATTTGACTTGGTTACATCGCTTATTTGCATTTTCCCGCGTTTCTGCTATCATTGGAAAGCGGAAAAGTAACCACGGCCTTCATATTGCCGAATGGATGACCATTATTAAGAAGAAATAGGTTAATTTTGAGTTTTGTTCTCGAAAATCCTGCTAGAATTGGCAAAATTGATCAAAACAAAGATGGGGTAGGGGGAAAGTTATCGGTCGGATTTCCCAAAATAATATGTATAACTGGCAAGTGTTGTATACCGCCATACTCGCAAACACTCTGAGATTACGATACATGTGAATAATTAATTTCGTAAAAAACATCCTGCCCCTTAAGGTGGCCCTCCGCAGTTTCGTAGTAATGGCCCCTCTCTAATTTCATAATACGATAGACTGCCCTTGTTCTGCTACATCATAATTCTTCTTGTCTTCTTAATAGCTTATATCTATAATGCCATCCTATTCAGCATTATCAACGCTGCAAACGAGTACGTACAAATCGAGTGCTGGCTTCGTCTACACGCTGATCGGGATCATGGAGTAAAGTTTGTCCTGCCTCAGTTATGCCCCTTGGGTGTGCCTAAAAATCGGGACTCATTTACGGGAAGAAAATCTGACAAAAAACGGTTAGGTTAACATCCCCTTTTTTTTTGCCTTTTTAAGTTGAGACCGGACCAGGGAACGTGAGTAAGAAGTTTAATTGAAATCGCTCTTACAGATTTTTCTGGAAATTGAGCCGAATTTGACCATTTTTCGACATTTTTAAGGGGTTTTCTAGGAAAAATGAAGCAAGCATGGAGGAGAATGTTCGAGTTAAATTTTTCTATAACATAGCAGTGTTATATCTTAAAATAATAGTTTCATCATGCTCTTTCAGAAAATATATACATATAAGTGATTTGGGTTGAAGGTTTTGCGACAACTGGTGGCCGAAAAACGGAGCCATAGTCTATTCCATGCCGAATAAAAGAATCTCCGGAGTGCACCCCAACTCCAGCGTCCGGAGTCGAATCGACGAAGATGGCGCAATGAATCATGGGAGCCCTTACCAAAGACAACCACAAAGTTTGTGGTACTTCTATATATGGGGAATACATTCAGAATACGAAGAAAGTATTAGAATTGTGGTCGATTGTGGTCAAGGCACTTTGTCTTCAAGGTGAGGAACTGAGGAATACAATCATTGCGGTTCGATTTGTATTCAGAAAATCAGGAATACAAAGATTGTGGTTTGATTATGAATGTTAATTGTTATTCATTCAATAACCATCAAACCACAATCTTTGTATTCCAGATGACGTCATACAATCATCTCGGCGCCAAAATTAGATAGCAGACGGTCGAACCCAAACCTACTACTGGTCTCTGGTGTGCAGACAGAGTTCCATGCAAATGTTGATTGCATGAGATTACAAATTGTTTTCCTTGCAACTTAAAATCTGTTGACAGGTATGGATATTTGCTCATTTGTTTTAAGTGTCAAACATCCAAACTTGAATGTTTTTGCTGTACACATTTGGGTTTGTAAATTTCTGCTTGCGTAACAACCACAACATTACCGCGGATCCAATTTCCGTTTTTTTCAACAACAAATTTTCGTTGATCATCCAAGATAAAAGGAAATGTGTGAGCTAGCATGATCTTTATAAACATGAAATACTTTTAAAGCTATACGAAATTCATAAAGAAGTGATGTATTCATAGAATACAAGAGACTTTCTTATCTTGTTAGCGGACTACTTCATGGGACACCCTAGTTCAAGTTTCAAGTTTCCTAAGTTCCCTAGTTCCAAGCTCCCAATTTTCAAGTTCCAGCTCCGTAGTTCCAAGCTCCAGTTCCCTCAAGCTCCAGTTCCCCCAAGCTTCGCCTCCAAAGTTCAAAAGCTACAGTTCAAAAGCTCCCAGACCCAAAGTTCCCAGATATGATACACACCTGATTGTTTAAGAGGCATAACACATATGCCATTGTCAATCAGCCCTTATTATAATGTTACTTATTACTGTCTAGCCTCTTCAACACATGTTTTGAATTGTTGTGAAGCTCACTGATTATTACAGATTAAATAAGCCGCATCTAACACCTACTGGAACCAATTTTTTGGGGGGATTAGAAGTTTGTGAAAACATCCTTCAGGATAGCACAGATCGGCCATGGAAAATAACTTTAAATGGAAGGAAGTCCTGTCCATCCTCTGTAGAGAAACCTAGATTACACACTTCCGTCTTATAATTTTAAAATCGATCTGTTTCTTTTGTCGTGAAACTTCGCTCACAGAAAGTGACCATCCTTCTTCTCTCTCAAATTCAAATGCCCATCTTATCAGATTTTTGGATGAATGAATATGCGCCAGGATAGCTGTGGGATCAGGGAAAGTAAGTGAGGAGTAGAGGGGGTACATTACCATGCCTTTATGCAGAAATAATTGGATGATTTGCTAAATATTCTGTTGAAACAGAACTTTTTGAGCTATGTGTGTACTAACAAATGTAATATCGTGGTATGATTGGACTGGGGCTATTCGGTCAACACATCGGCAATAAGTCGATGATATGCGACTGAACTTTCTCTTACAAACATCACAAATGGGACCGATCAGATTTCTTGTATTCATCAAATACCCGTCTTGTTCCCCTGATGATTCGGACTGTCGCATTGACCCTCTTCATCACTATATACCCCATATATATCGAATTACGGCGATTTACTTACACATCAGCAGCCAAAATTAGAGGTATCTATGAATGGACGGCAATTAGTTTCATTTTAAAGATTTCTCAGTTATGTAATTCATATAATCGTCAGCATTGTTTAGATTTTTTACCCCTCGGCCAAATTTTGGCCGAAGGATAGTCTTGTCGTCATATACGTCCGTCTGTCCATCACACCTTTCTCGTTACCCAGATATCTTTAGAACAGCTTACCCTAGGCACACCAAAATTGCAGTGCACACTCATATGCTCGTGAACCAGAAGCCTATTGAATCTGGACCCGATTGATTGGAATCTTTGGCAGCTATCTTTAATTTATGCGAGGCCATCATAGCTTTCTCATTACCAAGATATCGTTAGAACGAATTAACCTAGGCACACCAAACTTGCCGTGCACATCCATATGCTCGTGACCCAGAACCCGGATGAATCTGGACCCGATTGGTTGGAAACCTTGGCGGCCATCTTTAATTGATGCGAAACCGTTAATCTTGTGTACCTCGGGTACCATTTCGCTGTTCAGTGTGATACTTGGTATAGATTATCAATGCATCAAGAAACTTCGAAGGAATGACCAAACCAGTTTCCCTGATTCAGTGTAAACCTTGGCAGCCATCTTTAATTTATGCAAAATCTCAAATGATATATATCTCTAATTAATACCATTTAAGTGTTCTATATGAAACAGCGTCGATGTATCAAGAGAGTCTTAATGAATAACCACATCAGTTCCTCTGAGTGGTGGGAAGGATGGGCGGCCATCTTTAATTTATTCAAAATCATCAATGGTCTCTATCTCTGATAACGTTCAAGTGCTCCATGTAAAATGTGGTATACATCACGATGCATCAAGAGACTTACGATGAATGACAGTTCTGGTTTCTTTGATTGGGCGGAAATCTTGGCGGCCGTCTTTAATTGATGCAAAATCTTTAATGATGTATATCTCTGATATCATTTAAGTGTTCTGTACGAAACTTGGTATACATGTACATCATCGATGATTCAAGAGATTTATGTAATGAATACCGGTTTCTCTGATTGGACGGAAACCTTATGGGCCATTTCTAATTGGAAAAAAATTGATAGTCTGTATATTTGTCAGGTGTTCCTGACATCTTGGTTCAAACTCAATATATTATGAATGGCTGGCGCCCTGAGCCGAGGGGTTTTCAGATGCGCAACTTCATAATATTTCTTGGCGAGGTTCATTCGCTAAAACCGTCACATGTTCAGCCTGTTTGATGAGCCTACCGCCAAACGGATATATATATATATTATATATTAATATATTATATCCAACATTATATGGCTGTGTCAGGAGCAATATTATGTTTGGAATATAACACCTACATGTATACAGTGTTACAAGTATTGCTCCTGATACAGCACTATATAATGTATATAACACTATCTTTCAACACTTTCTACGTGAGTTATGTTTAATAACCTTTGATACCGTGTTTTCCCTCGTTCATCGTTTATAATACTAAGTACAACACTTTCATTTTAAGAGTGTAATATAAAATATCAATATACCTCTGCTAGAGCCGCCCTGCAAATTTTTTTCCATAGCCTGCCGAACCACATCCCTGTAAAGGAAGACTGCGTAATGTGTTCAATGGTTTGCCTGTGCCATTTTGTTTCTAATTATATATTTAATTTGCTTAGGTTCATTATTGTTCGAATGTATCAGTAGAAATAGTCTGAATGTTACTAATCAAGCTTTGCCTTGAGATATTATGATTTCCAATGGTGTTTGATCAGGATTATCAAAGCAAATGATTAGTGTTTAATACAAACGTTATCTCTCCTTCCTGTTTATTCTGTTTTCCAAGTTCCCCAAGATAATCTACTCCATATAAATCTGGATATATCAGTTTGTGGAGTGAAATTGCATAAATACTGCCTCATCATGTGGAGGCTTCAAGCTGCACATGAGATATCAAGTTTATGTCAAGTTGCCCCAGCACCTTGATAAACAGAAAGGTCAACATAACTCTATAGCTATATCAGCCCCATATATCACTGAAATCATCCACTGCTGGGACTGTCATAAAGTACAGGAAAACTATTCTTCAAAGGCCCAGCGACCAAGCTCCTGGCTCTGAAGCTCCACAGCTCCAATCTTGCTGTATATTAATTGTTTTCTTCACTTATATGACTGCGTATCACGTTGGGCCCACCGGTTCTCGTCAGATTACCGAAGTTAAGCAATGTTGAGCCCGGTCAATACTTGGATGGGTGACCGGGTGCTGTACTGACTGGGCTGATCAGTGTCCAGGATAATAGGGACTGTAAGCACTTTCATGTTCTGGCACATATAGGCACGTGATATGACTGAAACATTGTTGAAAACGACGTTAAATCCTATTCACTCACTCACTCACCCACCCAGTTGTGGTCAAGAGGTCATGAAACACTCCAGAATAGCTATGGGTCACAGGAACTGAGCCCCTCCGCTCTTTAAATAAAAAAGCCAATCTAAAAGATTTTTGGGATCAGGGGGGTGACATGCAGCTATGGAATCTAGGGAGTAGAGGAGGTACATTACCATGCGCTTATCGAGCAATGATAGGATGATTTACTGAATAAAGAAAATATTTTGAGTTATGTAAGCATGTCGTGGACGGTTGGACTGGGGCTATTCAGTGACTTCATCTATGTTCAATCATATGACATTAAGCCGGGACAAATGCCCATATATTCTCTGATAGATGAAATATTCATGAAAGATTGTTTTAACCTTTTCGGCTTTATTTGTATTCAACACCAAGAACGCACAAGACTATAAGAGATAACAAATACTCGCAATGGTCTTCTGTAATTTGATCACATTTATCGAAGAAAATTCAGTCAAGTGTATTCGGCCTTAGAGTGTTGAACAAATCAGTCATAACCTATACTAAGTCCTATAATAATTCAGTCAAAGTGCCAGTGAAATTTCAATCACCGCCCAATCCTGTTGACAACATTTAATTCGAATAAATTTATTATCTTCCAAAATAATTACATTTCGTTTCATTTCAAAGATGTCGCAAGTCTGTGATTCATATTATCATTCGTTGGCATTGTTTTGATTTTCTCTATGAGGGTGGTCTTTTTTACTTTTCGGCGAGATTCGGTCGTTGAAGTCATTAAACGTGTTCGGCCTGCTTACCAAATGTCTACCGCCAAACAGGCGGAAGCACAAACTTATCAAAGTAAGTTTCCCTGACTCTAAAGGCGGCCGCCAAGATTTCCACCCAATCAAAGAAACCAGATCTGTCATTCATCGTAAGTCTCTTGATGCATCGATGACGTATACCAAATTTTACATCGAGATCAGAGTATCAATGATAGAGATCATTCATGATTTCGCACAAATTAGAGATGGCCGCCCATCCTTCCAGCCACTCAGAGGAGCTGATGTGGTTATTCACTGCAAGTCTTTTGATACATCGATGCTATATACCAAGTTTCGTATAGAACACTGAAATGGTATCAGAGATATACATCATTAAAGATTTTGCATAAATTAAAGATGGTCACCAAGGTTTCCGCCCAATCACAGAAACCATAACTGTCATTTATCGTAAGTCTCTTGATGCATCGATGATGTACATGTATACCACATTTTACATCGAGCGCTTGAACGTTATCAGAGATAGAGATCATTGATGATTTTGCATGAATTAAAGCTGGCCGTCCATCCTTCCCACCACTCAGAGGAACTGATGTGGTTATTCATTGCGACTCTCTTGATACATCGACGCTGTATACCAAGTTTCATATAGAACACTTCAATGGTATTAGAGATATATATCATTTGAGATTTTGTATAAATTAAAGATGGCCGCCAAGGTTTCCACCGAATCAGGGAAACTGATTTGGTCATTCCTTCAAAGTTTCTTGATGCATTGATAATCTATACCAAGTTTCACACTGAACAGCGAAAAGGTACCCGAGATACACAAGATTAATGGTTTCGCATAAATTAAAGATTGCCGCCAAGGTTTCCAATTAATCTGATCCAGATTCATTCGGGTTCTGGGTCACAAGCATATGGATGTGCACTGGTGAGCCTAGGTTAAGTCGTTCTAACGATATCTTGGTAATGAGAAAGCTATGATGGTCTCGCATAGATTAAAGATAGCCGCCAAAGAAACCAACCAACAGGGTTCTGGTTCACGAGCATATGGGTGTGCACTGCAAGTTTGGTGTGCCTAGGGTAAGCCATTCTAAAGATATCTGGGTAACGAGAAAGGTGTGATGGACGGACGGACGGACGGACATATATGACGACAACACTATCCTTCGATCAAATTTTGACCGAGGGGTAAAAAATCGAAACAATGCTGACGATTATATGAATTACATAACTGAGAAATCTTTGAAATGAAACTAATTGCCGTCCATTCATACATACCTCTAATTTTGGCTGCTGATGTGTAAGTGAACCGCGGTAATTCGATTTATATGGGGTATCTGGTGATCAAGAGGGTCAATGCGACAGTCGGAATCATCAGGGGAACAAGACGGGTATATGATGAATACAAGAAATCTGATGACCGGTCGCATTTGTCATGTTTGCAAAAGAAAGTTTAATCGCGTATCATCGGCAATACCGAATAGCCCCAGTCCAATCATACCACGATATTACATTTGTTAGTACACACATAGCTCAAAAAGTTCTGTTTCAACAGAATATTTAGCAAATCATCCAAATAGTTCTGCATAAAGGCATGGCAATGTACCCCCTTTACTCCTCACTTACTTTCCCTGATCCCACAGCTATCCTGACGCGTATTCATGGTCTTCCGAACTTCCAAAAATCTGATACGATGGGCATTTGAATTTGAGAGAGAAGGTTGGTCGCTTTCTGTGACCTCATAGCTATCTCAGCGAAGTTTCACGACAAAAGAAACTGATCGATTGTAAAATTATAAGATGGAAGTGTGTAATCTAAGTTCCTCTACAGAGGATGGACAGGACTTTCTTCCATTTAAAGTTATTTTCCATGGCCGTGCTATCCTGAAGGATGTTTTCACAAACTTTTAATCCCCTCCCAAAAATTGGTTCCAGTAGGTGTTAGATGCGGCTTATTTAATCTGTAATCTATAATCAGTGAGCTCCACAACAATTCAAAACATGTGTTGAAGAGGCTAGACAGTAATAAGTAACATTATAATAAGGGCTGATTGACAATGGCATATGTGTTATGCCTCTTAAACAACCAGATGTGTATCATATCTGGGCGCTTTGGGTCTGTGAGCTTTTGAACTGTAGCTTTTGAACTTTGGAGGCGAAGCTTGGGGGAACTGGAGCTTGGGGGAACTGGAGCTTGGAACTACGGAGCTGGAACTTGAAACTTGGGAACTTGGAACTAGGGAACTTAGGAAACTTGAAACTTGAACTAGGGTGTCCCCCTTCGGAAATGTTATAAAGGTATCTACCTCAACCCTAACACACCGTGTGGATTGGCAAATAAAGTACTTTGACATGCGACTTTACTTCTGCAGATGATGGGGTGAAAACATGGTAAATATTCATTGTCTTGACGTCTGAAACTAAGAGCAGATATGTGAAGAAGGCCGAAAACAGGAGAGCAAAGGAGAGAGAATTCTACGGTGGTGTAATGCCAGAATGTCCGGGGTCCATATACTGTCATGTCGCATGTTTCTTCTCATATCTGTCAAAACTACCGCCTGGACTGAATCGTCTGTGGCAGAGTCCAGTCGACAGTTTCTTTCTCCACAACACTGTTTGGTACTGCAAGCGTCCCATAGCCATTAGAGAGGACCCTTCTATTGAGCTGTCAAAGAATTTTTTTTTAATATTATGCGTGTTCTCTGATATAATATCCTCAATTGAATAGCTCCAGTATTGACACAGTTGACCGAGAATTCCAGATTCATAGCATATATCTTACATAAAGATGTATGTGATCGCCCAACAGTATGCTTGAAGTCAAATTTCTGCCGGGTAAAAGAAGACTGTATTTAAGGTCATTTGAGAGAAATCGGTTTGTTGTATAAATTGTAATGTATCTACATGTGATTAATTTCTTGTGTTGATTACTTCTGGATTTCTTGGTTATTAAGTTGTTTTTGCTGGAATATTTATAATTGCGTTTGATCGTCACTATATAGATGAAATATTGCTGAATGCGACGTTGAACCTTACTTCTCTCTCTCTCTCTCTCTCTCTCTCTCTCTCTCTCTCTCTCTCTCTCTCCTTTGCGTTTCAAACACACCCCAAAGGAAGGGAGAAACTCTGTGATTGATCAGCACTCAGACCAGGGAGATGGGAGTGTCGTCCCCATATCTAAACGAGCGACAAGTAAGATGGGGAGCGGTTTTTGTAGATCTGGCTTTAATCAGTTTGCCAGCAATGCAGTTGTCAGTAGAAATGTCCCAACACTTTATCCACATTGCTTATGTTAAAGCTTCTTACACTGAGTGGTGCCAAAAATATTGAATTGTAAAATGACTACTCAAGCTATTCCCCTACAAAAACCGATGTAACTATATGATCATGACATATGGGCCTCAAATCGAAGGAGTTCCGTTAACCAATGGAAAGACTTGCTAAAACTAAACTCTACGTCCTGACCATTCCAGCAACAATGTTAATAATACGGGCTGACTCATGAAACCCTAATACACCCGTTCAAGAATGTTTGAAACCCTGAACAGGAATTCCATGAACATTAAGCCCTGTTACCACAATGTCTCCTGAAGATTGATAGATATCCTTCCTCAGTCCGGATCAGAGATGCATCAATTAGCAGTGAACCAATCATATTAAAGATGATCCATCCGGACTTTTTATCAAGTTTGAACTATAGTATGATCAATCAGGTCAGTACAGTATCTCTTAAACACTATAGTTACCCTTTCCAGGTTCACAACTAACCTGTATCCGCTTTTCCTTTGTACCAGTACCTATAATCATGATAAGTCAAAATAGACCATATTACCACAATATCACAGCAAGTTATTCTCTGCATGTATATGCACCACACATGAACATGGTGACGGGCCAGAATCCTTTAGATGAAATGTGACCCTGACCTAGGAATTTAATTGAGTTGGTGGTACATGTATGTCAAATGCATTATGACTCGACCTTTCTAATTCACACCAACCCTGCATCTGAATCCTGCATCTGAATTCTAACAGCCGAGGGATTTTTGGCTCATTGGCCTATTATCTCAGTCAATCCTTCTGGCAATAAACTTGCAGAACTCAGCCCTGATAATAACTTATTAAAACTTTCAGTTTTTCCTTTTTCCCCCAAATATGTGATGACATTTCCGAACTCACACATCTTATTAGTTGTTTGATGAGGTAGTCAGGTGGGAGAGATTGAACAGGTTCCAAGAAGAGCCTTTGACCAGGATGATCCCACAATACATGCTATCATGGAATAATTCATATAATGTGGTAGGTACGTGTGTCTTGCATCATTTGAATGGACTATTTAGAGAATTAAGCCTACTGCCATTGGAAAGGATTTACTTCAACCACCTGCCATAATGAGGAGGTACGCTCTATTTTATAGGGTAGGACACCGTTAGCCAAACGAACAATCTAAGCCATTACAACAGTGGCGGTTGTAGGTGTCCTATAAGACAAGTGTCCCATTTGACCCACTATTATTCACATGTGTTGAGCATCATTAGAAATCGGTGCTGGGAGCTGTCGAGGCCATAGCGCTGTGGGCAAGTATGTTGGGATAGTCAGCATCCAGAATGGCAGGCTTGAGACATTGTAGGCAGGTTAGAACCCAGTCGGGACTGCACAATTTTTTTTCCTTTCATCTTACACTTTCATTCTCCTTTTCACACATGGGTAATTTAGATCAACACGTTCATCATTACATCTTTGTTTTAATAGACATTCATAGATTAAAGCGTTAACGTCGTCCCTTATCCAATATCTGTGTCCATAATCCAGAGACCTGTTCCATATTCCATATAACAGCATTGGCACCAAATTCAAAGAGACAATTATTGTACGCATAATCATAGCCTAGTTTCCTGCAAAACAGAAGCGGTCTACAGTTTTCAATGATGCCGGTGTGGAGGCTAAGAATGTCCCCTGTACAGCAATGTCCGTAGGATTACAACGCAAATAAGGGAAGTGGGAAGAGGTGCCGACATACTGACAGAGCCACATGACTTCACAGTAT
>JAVTVY010051272.1:0-27097 GCA_036873755.1 Hanleya hanleyi
AACACCCGCATAGCTTGCCATTCGAGGTCGTCACTTCTGGGCTCTTGTCTAATTCTAGCTGTATGAGTTCTTCCTTAACTAGTGTGAGGTTACCTCCCTTTGGGCCGTTTAGTCTGTCTTGTCTATACGGCGTATATCCCTTAATTACAAATTTATTTTTTCCTGGCTTAAGAAATGTTTCTTGTATACATATTATGTCAGGGCTTATTTCATTCACTAAGATTTTGAGATTGTCTCCGTGTTTTGCAATGCCATTTGCATTCCATTGTAGTATTGATAATTTATTTATATTGAAGTTTATAAATTGTTTGAGTCAGTTGGGTTTTAGGTTAAAGGTAGTGCATACATTTATACCGAGATATTATGGGTATTGGGTGTTCTGATAGGTGTGGAAGTTTCCTTTTTGTATTTAGGGTGCAGTCCCCAGTCTATAATTTCTTCATATTTGAGATTCCAGTTAAAGAAATCTTGGCCTATTTTAGCTATGATTATGGTTTTTTTCCTTTTTATTTAGCTTGGGCTGATTGGAGTCGGTAACTGAGTTTATCGCTAACGTTATGAAACCTAGAAGGTCAAGTTTAGTCATTGAAATTCTTTCAGTTTCCATCTCGTTGTCTTCTATTTCTATTGTTTCTTCGGGTTTAGCTGAGACAGGTGTAGCTATTGTTTCACTCACGTTTGTTCTTCTATTTGCCATTGTTAGACTTATCTTTTGGTTGAGTTTGGTTTCTTTTACTGCCTGTGAGTATGAAATACCTTGGTTTGCTTTTATGAATTCCACTGTGCGGGCAGTTTTGTAAGCTGGGCAGCCCTTATATCCTGCAGAGTGATTTGCTTTACAATTGGCACAGGTAATTTTGGGTTCGGTACAGAGATCATAGGTGTGATTTCCTGCGCATTTGGGACAGAAATTTTGAAAATGTCCAAATTTTTGACATTGAAAACAACGCAATCATAAAAAGGTTTCACTGTAATATTGTGTACCCAGAGCCGAATAGTTTCTGGAAGTTTTGTTCCTCTGAATACTAACATAGCACTAGTGGTATCGTTCCTATTTTTCTGTAATCTTTTAGCGTATATGACATTTTGATCCGAAAGTTTTTGCTTGATATCCTCTAGCTTGATGTTCAGGTCAATTCCATAAATTACTCCTTTGTATTGCTCTCTATGCTGTTTGAATTGTTTCACCGAGACAGGTTTATCTGCTAGTAGGTCTAAACGTAGTAATTTGTCGAACTGAGTTTGTGATTTGCAGTGGACTTTCAAATCACCACCCGGGAGTTCAAAGACTTGGTGTACGTCACCAGCACATTTTTTTAAATCGTTTGCTACCTTGGCCTTTGGGAATTTACATGCTCTCATTTGAGTTAAACTATGAATGATGGCGATAAAATTTGCTAGACTCCTTGGGGATTTGGGGCAGGGTGCGTGTTTTTTGTTAGATGGGGTTTGATCAGCGTAGGAGTTTTTACGGTGGATTGGGAGGCTTCCATTGTTTTATTTGTTTTTGTTTAGATCAGGATTAGTTGTTATTTGGTAAAGGTGACTTTAATGATAGAAAATATTAGTTTAGGTGCAAAAATTGAATTCAAAACTTAGCTCTGGCTGGCCGGTTTCTCCCGCTGTTTGTTGTTGTAGTTTAGATAATCCTGTAACGCCCGGGAAACAAAGACCGCAGAGGAACACAAAGGCTGGGAAAGCTGGGCTGGTTTGGAAGAACACAAAAACACGTCCGTTCACTCTGAGCGCTGGCGAATAAAAAGTTCGCAATGAAAGTTGAGATCTAATAATCTGTTATAACGAATTACTAATCCGCTATAGCGGATTGTGACATATGTAGATTTTATTGCAGTAGGCCAACTGGCCCTTGAGCATATATACATACATAATATACAAAAACATCGAAAACATTATGCCCACTAAACCGTTATAATGATTTACTAATCCGTTATAGCGGATTATGGTAACCCGTGATGCCGGATTAGTAATTCGCTATAACGAATTAGTAATTCGTTATAAACGATTAGTAATACATTATAAAGGATATTCGAAGACCTATTCAAGGACAGTATGGACAAATGTAAAATCAACAGTAACACTGCAGAAACAAACAGAAAATACTTCAAGAAAGGAAATAATAAACCTTTTTTTCAAAAAAGAATGTAAATCAGCAAGACGAAAATACCACACAGCACGTAAGTAGTTTAATAATAAGAAGTGTCAAAAGTGTAAAGACGATATGATTGCACATAGTAAGCTATACAAAAAAAAACACTGAATGAACAAACAAAAATATATAAGAAAAAATTCCAGAATGAATTACGCAAGTTGAGCAAAGAAAACCACAAAACTTATTGGAAAATTTTAAACAGTGATAAGAAAAGTAAGGGAAGTGAAAATATATCTACCGACATACTTTTGGATTTCTTTAAAGACCTTAATGCTGGGAACCCTAATGATATCGATGATGAGGAGGTCGACGGTAATATCCAAGAACTAAACGACCCCGAAAGCAATGAGCACTTAAACTGGGAAATTAATGAACATGAAATACTCGAAGCAATCAAATCACTGAAAAATAACAAAGTCACTGGGTATCATTATATATCAAATGTATTAATTAAATGCACTGAAACATTGCTACTGCCAACATATAAAATTTTATTCAACTGTATACTGTTGAGTGGTAAAGTGCCAAACAAGTGGCTCATATACCGCTGTATATTCAAGATGGCGGAAGAGTAGGTCGACACCAAATTAGCTACATACCGAAATTATACTAATCCAAGGATCTGGATATACTTTACTTACCTGATGGGCTATGTTGAATGGGGAAAGTAACAAGACAGGAAAAAAGAAGAAAAGGAAGCAACCTGGAGTCTGGAAAGCGATCAGATCGATGAGTTCACCTGTGTCAACCGAGAGTTCTCAAAATCAGCAAAGCCAACAACAACAACGCCACGTTAATTACCCTGAACTGTCGACATCTAAGTTGCTGGCTGAAACAAGGGAGGCTCTATACTCTGACATCATGGCACAAAATAACGTATACTCACCTCCGATCCAGAGTCATTTCATGCCTACTCCCCATTTCTCCACACCACAACCTCAGGTTTATCAAGGTACGGCATTTTATTCTGTATTGGAAAGACTGGAACACCGCATAATACGCATCGAAACACAAGTGACATCCATGGAAGGCATCAAGACAGACGTCCCCCTACTCAAATCAAAAACTGTCGAACTAGAGACCGGAGTAAACACGATGGGGAAAAATGTACAAGAGCTAGAAGTAAGTACCCAGAGCATTAGTGATAGTTTCGATGAACTTAAAAGAGAAAATACCAGCTTAAAGGAACAGTTGAAAGCAGTACAATTTGAGGTAGGAGAAATGAGAAAAATAAAGCTCGAAAATGAACAACTGAGAACCGAGTTAGAAAAAATGAAACAAGACATTCTATACTCCGAAGCACGTTCTATGCGAGACAATTTATTGTTCCATGGCGTTCCTGAAAATACTGGGGAAGACGCAGAAACTGTTGTCAAAAAATTCATGACTGAGCAGTCAGAGATAGATGAAGACGTCGAATTTGAGCGAGGACCCTCCAGGCCAAGGCCTATTGTCGCCAAATTTTCCAGATTCAAAGCACGTGAGAAAGTAAGACAAAAGGCCAGAGGGAAGTTGTATGGGACCAATTATAGCGTCGGTGATCAGTACCCAGCCGAGATTGTGGAGAAAAGACGGCGCCTTTTTCCCATAATGAGACAAGCCAGACAAGAGGGTCACCAGACACGTCTCATTGTCGATAAATTGTATATCGACAATGTACTTTACGAAGGCGGGTCAAATCTCGCCAATCGCCCGATGGAGTACACATTTCGCCCCGCCATTCCTGTCTATAGACCATGGTGCATCGCAGTCTCCAGAGCCTCAGTTCCGATTCCAGTCACCTATTGCTGCGGCTGAGATGGAGACCGACGGGAACGATACGGAGTATTACTAGGGGTGCGAGGGTGGTACCAGATCGACTGAGATCTCGGAACAATGTATCCTTAATAACCATTTTGTCCCTACATTTACTCAGTGTGTGGGTGATGAAACAAAATTAACTGTAAATGTGAACATTCCTATATCTCAAGATAAACCTGTAAACGATATTACTAGCACACTTAAGGGATCTGCTTCTGTCAAAACGAAAGTGATATTGACTAGTGAAGAGCTCAAAATATGCTCTTTAAATGTATGTGGTATAAAATCAAAACTGTTATTCCCTGATTTTGAACAATTTGTGCAAAAATTTGATATCATCTTTCTGAATGAGATCAAACTCGCAGAAACAGATAGTGTTTCTATACCCGGATTTAAATTTTTATCTAAGCGCATTACACGAAAGGACAAGAAATCATCAATCGGTGTCTTGATGAAAGAAAATATAGAAGACTATCTCACAGAAATTGAAACTACAAACCCCTATGTAATGTGGATGTGGGGAGCCAAAGAATTGTTCGGCGATGATATATTGTTCGGAGGTGTTTATATACCACCTGCAGGCTCTGGTTATGTTGATCCCGAGTGTTTCATGGATTTAGAGAGTGACTTAGTCAGAGTATCGTCGTCGTTTTCTAAAATATGCTTAACGGGAGATTTTAACTCCCGCACCAAATTACTACCAGAATATTTAGAACCTGAGGAAATCTTGGCAGACTTTGTCGAAATGGACGATGATGTGGCACAGTTTATATTAGGTCCACAAATACTTAGGGACTTGGGTGTAAATTTGATTCGTCACTCCCAGGATATAGGTAGGGTCAATGAATGGGGTTACAAATTTGTTGATTTTTGTCGGAACACAAATATGTTCATAGTAAATGGTAGAATTGGGAGTGACTGTTGTCATGGCAAGAAGTTACATCGAAAGGTGTCAGTCTGATCGACTACGTATTAGCCAGTCCGTATATGTTCAAATGTATTACTGATTTTGAGGTCCTAGATTTTAACCCTATACTGTCAGATATCCACTGCCCCATTGTTCTCACCGTGTCTATTAATGGTAGCATCACACGTAATCGAACTAACAAACACGTCAGTAATCATCCAACTATACGAAAATGGATTCCAACAAAAAAAGACATGTTCCTGGAGAATATAAATCTGGACATGGTTGCTAACATTTACGAAGCTATACTGACGCTTAGCCAAGATATAGACACCACGAGCACAGAGGAACAGAAAGACAAGGTTGATTGTATAGTGCACGAGCTAGCAATGTGCTTTATTAGTAGCGCAGAAACAACATTTGGTTATAACGCTAAAAGATCAAACAAAACATCTAAGCCCTGGTTCACTAAACAGTGTGCTGAAAAACGAAAGCTCTTCCTATCTCTGAAAAACAAGTATCGACAAAATAAAACTGAACAAAACAAATTTAATTTACGTAAAGCTAGCAAAGAATATAAAAAAACACTGAATACTAGTTACAGAGATTATAAATATAAATTCATCGAAGAACTGAGAAAACTTCACGCTAATGACCCTAAAGAATACTGGAAAATATTAAACAAAGTAGGCAATACACACAAAAAGAATATTTTAGACGTACAACCATTTTTTGAATATTTTAAAGCGCTGAACACGTTGGATGAGACAGCAACGAACGATGCAATACCAAATGGTCCAGAACAAAGGCCAAATAGAGATCTTGATATACCTTTTAGCGAAGAAGAAATTCTGAAGGCTATTAACAGTCTGAAGAAGAACAAGTCCGCTGGCGCGGATAAAGTTCTAAATGAGTATATTAAAACAACAAAGGAAATAATGCTCCCGGTATATATAAATTTATTCAATTTTGTGCTTGATAGTGGATGCATACCCGAACAATGGTTGATTGGAATTATTAGACCAATTTATAAGAACAAAGGTAATACTACCGATCCTGAAAACTATAGGGCAATCACTATTCTGAGCTGCTGGGGGAAATTATTCACATCAATTATTAATAACAGACTGGGAAATTACTGCAACACAATGAATATCTTAAAAGAATCGCAGACAGGCTTCAGAAAGGGATATTCCACGTTAGATAATATATTCATCCTACACAGTATCATCGAATACTATCTGAAATCCAAAAAGAAATTATACTGTGCCTTCATTGACTTCTCAAAAGCTTTTGACACGGTATGGAGAGATGGACTGTGGTACAAATTGTTACGTAATGGTATTTCTGGCAAATGTTTCACTGTTATTAAAAATATGTACGCAGCCATCAAGTCCTGCGTATCAAACGAAAATGTTAAAAGTGAATTTTTTGCTTGCCATGTGGGTGTACGACAGGGCGAAAAATTTTCGCCATTATTGTTCTCCCTTTTTCTTAATGACTTGGAAGACTATTTAAACGAAAACGGCTTCCAAGGATTACAATTTGTAAGTGCTGAGATGGAAGAAAAACTTAATATATTTATACTCATACTCTATTTGTTATATGCTGACGACACAGTGATCCTTGCGGAAACTCTCGCAGCATTACAAAATGGTCTTGATACATTTGGATTATATTGTGATATATGGAAACTTGAAGTTAACACCCTAAAAACAAAAATAATGTGTATCTGTAAACGTCAACCTAAAAAGACTTCTTCGTTCACATTTAAAGGTAAAAGTGTACAGCTTGTTACTGTTACTGAATACTGTTACTTAGGACTCCTCCTAAGATACAATGGTTCATTTGTAAATGCACGTAAGCAACTCATCTCACAGGCTACGAAAGCTCTGTTTGGTGTCCAAAGAAAAACCAGCTGTCTCTCATTACCACTGGATCTGCAACTGAAATTATTTCAACAAACTGTTTTACCCATACTGTTATACGGTTGTGAAATATGGGGATTTGAAAAATTAAACAATACAGAAAGCTTTTATCTGCAATACTGCAAGAAACTATTGGGAGTAAAAAAAAGTACCCCGAACTATATGGTCTATGGCGAGCTGGGTGTGTATCCCTTATATATCAAGGTATATACCCATGCTATATCATTCTGGTTAAGAATTATCCAAGGTAACGAAAACAAGATATGTTTTACTGTGTATAAATTCCTTTATTCATTAGAAAGTAGCCATACATTCCGTTGGCTAGAATTCATTAAATCTATACTATACAACACCGGATTTAACTATGTATGGGATAACCAGACCGTGAACAACATAGCATGTTTTCCAAAACTTCTTGAACAAACACTAAAAGATCAATTCCTACAGAAATGGTACAGTGATGTACAAAACTCATCGAAAGCAATATTTTATAAACTTATTAAAATAGACTTTAAATTAGAAGAATATCTAATGATACTCGGACGAAAAGAAAGAATTATCCTCTCCAGATTTAGAGCCAGTAGCCATAGGCTGCCAATCGAGACTGGCCGTTGGAATAACACAAATCAACGTGAAAGATATTGCAGGTTATGTAACACAGGACAACTGGGAGATGAGTTCCATATGCTTTGCTCCTGTCCTGCATTCAATTCTCTAAGAAAACGTTTTCTTTCCAGACATGTTTACACAAGACCTAGTGCAATCAAAGTACGAAAATTATTTCAAACAGTTGATAAAGGCACTTTATCCAGACTTAGCAAATTTGTAAAAGAAGGTTTGCGAATTTGTACTTAATCTTACAAATAAGTATGTGTCAACTCAAGATGTTTTAACATACGTATATCGTTAGTTTTTATATAGTCGTTATGATCGATATTAATTAAGAATGTCCAGGCACTTATTTCATCAAACTGAAAAATAACACTACACGAATGTACATGTATGTATATCACAACTTGTGACAGAATTGTTATATCCATATTTGTTTCATATGGCTTACTAATATACATAACAGCAATATAATTGTACATATGTTAACGAATGTGTTGGAATACACATAGCATGATGCATCGCAATATAATTGTACATACGTTAACAAATGTGTAAGAATAAGAATATATACAAAATGAATATCCACAACATAGTAATATAATTGTATATGTATGTTTTACTAATGTAGTGTATAAATACTCTTCCGCACATGTGACGTACCTCTCGTACCACCCTGGTGGTTTAGAGTGAATAAAGAACTTGAACTTGAATGATCAAACCAATATATAAGAGAAAGGGAGATAATAAAGACCCAAATAACTATAGGCCCATCACACTGCTAAGATGTCTGGGGAAGCTATTTACGTCGATCCTCAATACAAGATTAAATGACTTCGTAGAGTCCACAGGTGTACTCAAGGAGAATCAGGCTGGCTTCCGAAAAGGATATTCTACAAACGACAATATATTTGTTATTTATGCATTATGTGAACTACTGAAAGCAAGGAAAAAGAAATTATTTTGCACCTTTATTGACTTTGGTAAAGCGTTTTATACTGTTTGGAGACATGGCCTTTGGCAAAAATTACTGAAATACAATGTCGAGGGACGAATTTTCACTGTAATATTCAATATGTATGCTAGAATTAAATCATGTATACTCAATGATGGACAGAAATCAGATTTCTTTGCCTGTAATATCGGAGTCCGACAAGGGGAAAATTTATCGCCCATACTTTTTCCCCTGTTTTTAAATGACCTCGAAGATTTCCTACTGCAGTACAGGTGTTCTGGTGTTAATATTAATGAATTTAGTAACGATCTATTTCAGTATGTGCAAATTTTAATATGCAGACGATACCGTTATCTTAGCCAAGAATGAGAAAGAACTCCAACATAATTTAAATATTTTTAAAATGCGTTGTGATCAATGGAAATTGAGAATCAATACTGTCAAAACAAAAGTAGTTATATTTGAGACTAGATTACTTGGAAAGTTCAGTTTCTCCATGGGCAATGACAATGTAGAGTACAATAATAAGTCTATATGAGTTTACCTATACCCGGACTTGAGAATCATTTCGTCCTTGCGTTTACAGATAGTTGATCAATGCAAATACCTTGGGTTCGTTTTTTCAAACACCAGAAGCCCCGTATTTGCAATGAAATCCGTTATTGACATTGCTGGGCGAGCTTTATATCTTCTCTATTGTAAAATTAGAAAATATAACCTATCTATAGATCTGCAGCTTATTCTGTTTGACAAAATGATTATCCCAATCTTATTATATGGATGTGAGATTTGGGGAGAAGCAAATACGAATTTAATCGAGAAATTTCATTTGAAGTTCTTAAGAAAAAATGTTTCTGTTAGAAACGGTACGCCGTTGCATATGGTCTATGGTGAACTTGGGAGATACCCCTTAAATATTCTGATTAAGAAAATAATTGTGGGATTCTGGGGTCGAATTATTGCAGGCGGTGATAAGCCGAAGATGTCTTACATCTTTTGTTGTCCGATGTAGATAATAATATATACCAGCATAAGTGGACAACTTCAATCAGATCTACATTCGAAGAAACTGGTATGAATGATATTTGGATGTCACAGAACTCACATAGTCTAAACTCCACTAAATCTAAATTAGAACAAATATTACAGGACCAATATTACCAATTTTGGCTCGAAAGTTCTTCCTGTTCGACGAAAGGCCTCTTATGCTAAAAAATTAAAGAACAAATCTGTTCAGGGAATTATCTTATTCATTTGGACCCCAAACTAATAATCGCGTTTACTAAATTGAGAACGGCTAATCACAAGTTTCCAGTTGAGACTGGTCGCTGTGAAAATAAACCGCGAGAAGAAAGACTATGCGAATTATGCGACAATAAATCTATTGGTGTTGAATACCATTACCTGCTTATATGTCCTTACTTCAATAATTTACGAGAAAAATATCTAAATAAGTATTATGTTACATACCCATTCCTGTTTAAGAGGATTGACCTCTGTAGGACAAAGCATGTACCCAAGATGATCAAAATATCAAAGTTTATGTGCTATATTACAGACCATTTTGCCAGAAAACAAAACTGAATTATATCCCATGATGTTTCATAAAAAAAATCAACTAAGCATGATCAAATACGCAGTTAATACTGTACTATATAGCTTACTGTTCTTATCGTGAATGCATGTGATAGACAAGGGGAGATAATATCCATTTATACTCATAATATACCAATTAACTCCCTTGGTCTATTATCTATCCAGAAAAATAATCTATACTAGCACTTCCTATTATATAAAGTATTTTAATTAAACTTATTAGAAGTTTATTCTTAGTTTCACCCACATACTGTTTCAGGCATTTACGGCACGTAATTAAGTAAATTACATTCTCCGTGTCACAGTTTAGTTGATCCTTAAGCTTGTATTCATTTTTGGTCTGTTCGCTTTTGAAAGTTGATTGTGTGGCAAGTACTTCGTCCAGTTTACATTGAAGTTTTAGACATTTGGAGGTCTTACCATTGTCATGATTAGGGCGTTTATGACTCACGAACGTCATTTATCTGGCAGTTTGTGATTTGGCGAAGTGTTTCAGATTTAATATGCCGTAAAAACAGGGCGGAATAGCCTCTAGGTTTCAATGCTCGAAACAGGATCGCACATGAGTGGTGAAAATACTGTATATCGCTCGAATTTCTATGGAATCGAATGATTTGAGATTTGACTATGCCCTTAAATATATTTGTCGGGTGGAAAGATTTTGGCATGTAGGAGTTCGTGGGTATCAGTTGGTTTAAAAAATACCTTGTATTCTAAATATCCAGTGTTCTGAAACCCAGGTCCCTTAAAAACTGTTAGGTCCAAAAAAATCCACAGAATAGTCATGAATAACTACTTCGAGTTTGATATTTGGGTCATGGTTATTTAGAGTTTCGAAAAATACTCCGAAATCTTCCTTGGAATGGTTATAAAGTACAAAAATGTCATCTAAATATCTGAGATATAAGAGAGGCTGTTTATCTAATTTTCTTAAAGCCTGCTCTTCCCAATGAGCTACATAGATAGTGGCAAAATTTGGACTGAACCTTTTACCCATTGCACAACCACTAATTTGTTGATAGAACTCTCCAGTGAAGTCGAAGTCATTACCTTTCAGACTAATTTCTAATAATTCCAAAAGTTCTTTGCCTGGGCGATTGGGATCGGGAAATCTTTGAAAAGCATCTTTAACAGCTTGAATACCTTTATCAATGTCAATATTAGTGTACATGGATTCAATATCCATAGTGACAAGTAAGGTGTTCGGAGGAGCTTGGATGCTGGAAAGTTTTGACTGGAAATCTTCAGTGTTTTTCAAATAATTGCTATATCGGTTAGCGATAGGCTTCAAGTAGTAGTCAATGTATTCCGAAATGTGGTAAGAATTTGACCCACAGTCTGAAACAATAGGGCGCCCAGGGGGTGTAAGGTTATCTATCCACTTATCTACAGGTTTATGAATTTTTGGTAAGATATAGAACTGTCTCGACCTTGCGTCTCTTTTGGGTGCTAAGTATTCAAACTGTTTGTTCGAAATGATTTGCCTCCTATTTAGATCTGCCACAATGTTGAGCAGCCTTGGATGATCTTGGGGCCATATTTCTCCATCCAGTTTTTTGTAATGTTTAGGGTTGCCAAGTAACCTTTGGGCTTCTTTGACATAGTTTTCCCTTGACATTATAACTGTAGCTGAGCCCTTATCAGCAGGTTTTAACACGATTTTGTGGTTTTTGCGTAGTTTTGTTAAAGATTGGCGTTCATTGAAGGATAAGTTTGGAATGTTTCCGAATCGCCCATTTGAAATTAGGTCATTAATTCGTTCTTCAAGGGCCTTAACAGCTTTTGGAATTTCTTGGTCAACATTCGGTGGTACATACCCAGATTTCTCTGTGAAGGGTGGTCTTTCTCCAGCTGAAAATCTGAAGCGGTCTGGTAGACTCACCCGACGATTGAATTCATTAGTGATCTTAGATGTTTGCATCATCTTCTCTATATGTTGATCTATGCGGTCCTCAGGTGTAGGTTTTGATCTAGGTGTCGGGACAAAGGAAAGGCCTCGACTGAGAAGAGAGATGTCAGATTGTGTTAGGTAAAGGTCACCAGTCAGATTTACTATACTAGTACCTAGACCAAGAGTAGGGTGGCACGTGCCCTGTCCCAAATTTAGTTTAAACCTATAGTATTGAGCCAGTGTGTCTTCAGTCCAGTGAATGTTGTCCCTACCAACCTTGAATTTGAGTTGTCTTTTTGAAGAGGCAAATTCATTTATCTGATTTATGCAAAAGCATTCACTGGCAGGAAGTGTGTCCGAAACTTGGAGCTGTATAAAATACAATTTTGACTTGGGAAATTTACGTTTCAAACAGCTCAACATATTGCTCATATTACTTCTGGCTTTTGAAGGCTCTTCTGCTTTGTTATTTACACCAATGTTCGAGAGAATTTTGTCGGGTTGGGAAGGCCCGTTGTAGCGGTCCAAAATCTGTGTAAAATGTTGAAACTTAGCGCCAGGATAGCACTCTACTTACACATCAGGATGGGAGTCCGAATTAATACGTGAAAGATTTGATGAGCCGAAAAGCAGAACCTTTTTGGTAACTGCCAGGAGGCGCCATTCCCTTTTGTTTTGAGTTTCTTGCCTAAATTGCCAGAATTTCGGGTTCGAATTTTAACGATATGATGAGCGCATATCGTTTGATGGAGGAGACCTTGCAACGTCAGCATAGGTATTAGTGGAAGTAGAAGGAGCCGGGTTGGTAGGTCTAGGAGTGGTACGTGGGGATAAAAGAGTAGGTCGAGAAGATACAGTAGATGAAAAATGGTTAGGTGGGGGTCGGTAGATGAAGAATGGTTAGGTATATATGTCACCCCTGTAAAATACTCCCGTGTAAAAATTAGTGCTTGACAGTTTACCTCATTAATCTGATATGCACTCTCCTTTTTTGCTGTTTCTGTCATTATGTATTATTTATGATGTATTTTTCCCCCCATATACCACCGAGAGTGGTCTGGGCGTAATAAAGTAATTCGTTATAGCGGTTTAGTGGGCGTAATTCGTTGTAACGGATTAGTAATCCATTGTATCGGATTAGTAATTCGTCAAAAGTGATTACCAGATCTTAACTAACGGGGCGTCGTAGAATTGGGGTTCCCGAAGTATACAACTCCTCTTCATTCCTGCTGAAGGTTGATTGCTGGACTGCAGTGACTGACACGGAGAGAAAATAAACAGATATGGAATGATAGATGATCATACGATGCTTCACTAATATTACATTAGGATGATGCAAATACAGCACTGTTCCACTGATTATGCACATTACATACTGAAATACTGTTACAAAATTATCCCCCATCATCAGCTGATGTGTCAGCATTATAGAGTTGTACGATTCCACGGAAGTTGATGGTGATAATAACACTGACGTTAACCCTATCTGGCCTGGGCTTTTTGGGACCTGTCCAGGCCTGGGGGGGGGCCGAAATGGCCCCCCCTAATTATTTTTCTTACCCCTTCAGCTAGGAGGCTGAAACTTATCACACTATACCCTTGGGTCAAGTTCTACCAGAAAATGTAAAAAAATCCAAGATGGCCGCTTTGATGACGTCACAGTGACGTCATTTTCAAAAAGGTATTTTTGGTCGATTTTCCGGTCAGATTTTCCGATTTTTTTTCTTTTTGCAATTTCTCCGTAAAAACTGCATGATAAATTAGTAAATATTAATGTGATGTCAAGTAAAATAGTTTTTGCCCACTTTTCATAGCGGAAAAGCAGAGATAGGGATTGAAAGTGACCTTAAATAGCCCCAAAATGACGTGACATGATACAATATTTAATCTCAGTTGTTCAACACTGAACATGTTTACCACAACCACTTTTTGAATACGGACGTAAGGTATGCGCCGAAATATGTGACCAGGTGTATAAAGGAATGTATGATGTGTATCTATGTTAACGACTGGGGAAAAGCCGTTACAAGAGTTGGCTCAATTAGGGGCAGAAGTCGGAATAAGTTAAGGACGTACACCCTGTTCAAAACCCATTACGCACCAGAAGCTTATGTTACTACGAAATTATGTAAAACATATAGAAGTGCCATGGCAAAATTCAGGTTAGGGGTTGCCCGGTTAAAAATTGAAACGGTTAGATATGAAGGATTGTCGGAAGGGTCTCGTACTTGTTTCGTTTGTCCTGATAAAATAGAAAATGAGGAACACGTTTTATGCGATTGCCCACTTTATGAAGACTTAAGGTTTCAATTGTACCAAGAGGCCCAGTTTGTTTATGGATGTGATAACAGCTTTCTTGGTCTTCCTGATAAGGAAAAGTTGTCTTTCGTACTCGGAAACCCGCAAATGACACCTGTTTCTGCCGAAGCCTGCTTTCTCGTTTTAGAACGTAGGAAAAAATTCTTAACTATTTTAGGTATAACCCATATCTATGTAACGTTTTATATATATTGGTAATATCCGTCTCTCATAACTTTTTTCAAAGTGGCACCTATAACTGTTTTAGCTTTGTATTGTTTTTATGATGTTATATGTGGCGAGACGTTAATAAAAAATATCTCTCTATCTACCAACTCATGAGCCGAATAATCCAAGAGATGTTGTGTTGCCTATCTGGGTGGCAAGTGGACGGAAGAATCGACTGCCAAATCACACGGATGAAGAACAGATCAATAGGGATAGAACGCATTTAGAGATTAGGTACTTCGCCACCTGATGAAGTGGCCTTGACTACTCATATAGTAATTCAAAATAATATGCGGCATTGTCGTCATCTTTATTGACACCTTCACGAAGTTCTCTCTAGGAAAGGTAATGGTGATCATTGATCCAGCTTGTTGCTGACACTGTTTGACCGAAGGTGACCTCAAATAACCTCAAAATGAACTCGCCTGATATAATATTCAATGTTGACACACGTTTTGGGATTGTGTGCATCATTACGTTGAATTTGATACCCAACTTGGAGTTAGGAAAATCCTGATATCTTGTCGTTAAATTGAAAACGATTACATCCTTCTCTCGGGCAGGCAACTAACTATTTTATTATATTTTTATTTTATGTATACTTGATTTTTTAGTGTCATGCGAGATATTTTGATTATGAAGACGGAAATTCTTTATGAACGAGAACTGGTTAATGAATGTCGAATTGGAGTTTGCACAAACGCCTATGCAAAGTATCAGATATTTTTTGTAGTTAGCACCAGTTTATACTTACTAGAATGCGTATAACATTTTTATGTTTGAAAGAATAGGAAAGTTATGACACGATCAACTTTTATATATTACGAGCTTTAGCGGGCTACATTTTCACGTAGAACTTACTCAACGAGTGTCTTAACTTTCATATTAAATTATCACGAGTGTAAGATTTTGTTTATCGCATAACTATTTTTGAGGAAATTATTAACGCAATAATTCGAAAAATTCCATCAACAAATCCATCTCAAAATTTATTTTCTTTGTTTCCTTCTTGGCGAGAAACGGTCCTAGCTCAGGCGCATCGCAGCCTTAAAAGTTTATGTGTACGCTAAGCCGGTATAGTTCCAAAACGCCACATAGTTTGAGCACCTCCCATTAAGGCTGATCGGTTTCCACAGCAATTCAAAATATTCTAGACCATTTCGCAACAGATTGTAATAAGTGTAACTTGTTAATTAGCTGTTCTTCATAAATTGTTTATTTTGAAACATGTCATGCCACGAGTTACACTCGTGTTCGCTGCATGTCATCATGCGCGCGACATTTTGTCGCGTTCTCAGCGAGATGACGACATGCTAGGCTGACAAGATCATTTTGAATACGTAATTCGTTTGCTGTATCTAATCATCCAGATCTATTACAAGGAATGGGCAAACATCAGAAAAGTTCCATGCAGGTATTACAAAGGAATGAACAAACGTTTACTTTCGAGATCTGACGTAACACGCTTCCCAAAATGGCAGCAGCTAGAAACTCTTGAAATAAATAATAATTGCCGATCATGCGCCGATCATTGCTGCTTGTATGGCTATTGACAGTTATAGTTTGCATGCCGCTGCATGTATCTGGATAAAATGATCATCTTGCGGACATCCTTGTTGTTGTTGCACTTGTAAACGTGGTACTTCCTAGTAAAATTCGATGAATGGGGGAAAAATAGCTCAGTGACGTCACGATCAAGCGTAGTAATTTATTTTGTCACAATACATGTATTATTCAATCAGCATGTTTAAAAGTGTTATGTACCTAGGTGCACGCGATAATTATGTCATGACCATATGTCCCTAATAACACCGGAGTTATGTGACAAAATAATGTATGTGTCTGTGGTAATAGACATTTTATATCTTATTGCTATGACCATTTCCTGGTTTCTTTTTGCTCAAACTTTTTTTATGTATCTCGCTTGATGCACATATGTATCTACGACATAACTCTGAAAATCTGTCTTGTGCTTGTGGATATGACATGTATGACGATGAAAACCCCGAGCACTTTCTTCTGTTTGGTCCTCTTTATACACCAATTAGAAACCAAAGAATTCAATTACAAAATTATGATATCGAAACCTTTTATTCGGAAACCTATATCTTAGCATTGAAGAAAATGCAATTATCTTTATCACTGTCCATAATTTCACCATGCAATCAGAACGATTTTCGAAGTAATGGCAATCATCCAGGCAGAAACATTATACTGCACTCAATTTATTTTCATTACTGTTTCGCGAATGATATATATAACTATTTAAGCGTCTGATCTATTCTAAGGGAAGCCTATGTGAGCATATTTTTTAAGTTACAGTTTTCATAATTAGTACTGAGTACACTTGACTATTGTATAATAGTCTGATAATTCGCAGAAATATACATATATATATATTAATAATACTGAGAGCATTAAATTGTAAAAATGGTATATTCCAGATTGTTTACTTCATGTATTTCCATATAAATGTTTTTCTTTCTTTGTTTTCACATATTATTTCATTTCTCACTATCATGAATAATTTTCGCCAAGTTAATGCAATGTTTATTGTTCCCACTAACGGTTTGTACTTTCAATGTGTTTGTCTGGGAGAGGCGTTAACATAATCTTGCTTGTTCGCCAATTCCAGTATTCTTTGGGGAAATAAATATATTGTTAAAACCATCTCGTGTTGCATTCATACCAACGGAATTAACACACTAGAGTTATTTAAGCCTCACTCAGGGTTGTTTTTTATGTATCTAAACGATAAAGCCGTGCATGAGTGCCGGTCAGCTCCATTCCATTAGCGGATTATGTAAACAATAACAATAACAAAGATGTCCATATTTGTTCATTTACAACTGAGTAACAATATTATAATTGTCTCATTCTTCACTTGTGTATCACTTAACCCTATCTGGGCTGGGCTTTTTGGGACCTGTTGTGGCCGGGGGGGGGGCGTAATTATTTTTTTTACCCCTTGAGCTAGCCCGGGGACTGAAACTTACCACACTATACCTATGGGTCAAGCTCTACCTGAAAATGTAAAAAAATCCAATATGGCCGCCTTGATTTTCAAAAACGGCATTTTTGGTCGATTTTTAAGTCAGATTTTCCGTATTTTTATTTATGCAATTTCTCAGCAGAAAATGCATGCTAAATTAGTAAATATTAATGTGATGTGAAATAAAATAGTTTTTGCCCACTTTTCATCGCGGAAAAGCAGAAATGTTAAAGAAATACGACAAAAAACCTCACTTTTCTGGGACCCCACGTGACCGCCATCTTCAAATTTACCCATGGTCCCCTGCTCGGGGGGTATGCAAATAATGACCCCAATATGATAATCTATCAATTCTGTGGCAGAAATTTCCTGGATTTTGACCAGTATGCAGTGTGTCTTCCTTTATATGGCTGACGATTTGATCGATCGATTAGCTGTTTTAAAGAAATAAAATGTACGGCATGTAGCTCGATTACGTACAATTTCCTAACTGAAATAACTATTTAGAGGTCATCTTGTATTACCCACACGCGATGAAGAAAATGGCTACATGTATTTTGTGGAAAATAACAGTAGATGGTTCATCTAGCGTCCAGTTTTCGATATTGTGGTTATATCTCTGATATGCTTGTCTGCAAAAAGATAAGCCTTCCTTGATGGGCGTTCAATCTTACACACCGGTTTCTAGGGGGCGGGCACTGAATCCTGGATCATGGGTGGGGGTCATAGCATCTGCGCTAATGGGACGGTGTTGGTTTAAGAAGTGCCTTCCTCATTATATTCAATTACCATCGACCCATAAGTGGCACTCCCCTAGAAGTAAGCACATCAGAAAGGCAACTTCAGGATATGCTTAAAAGCTGAACGAAACTGGCGGTTCATCAGGCTGTAGATGAGCCAATTGATACTCGAGTTTACACCAATCAAGAACATTGACAGTAGGTAGACTACTTGAGGAAATACCTCATTTCTATCAACAGTCGCCACTATGGTGTATGGAAACCAGCAGATAAAAAACACCACGAATACAACAAGAAGCATCCTGGCCAACTCGATATCACGGTATCCTCCCTTCTTCCGTCTGACCGCCCCACCTTGATTCTCGATGCGTTTCTTACTTCGATGCGCAAAGAGAAATATTCGGATGTAGAAAAAGGCGATGAGGCCAATGGAGACAATACTAACGCCAAGCATGGTGTAGGAATTAGACCGTCGGTCGTAGAAACATGTCTCGAGTTTACGGTCATAACGGTGTCCGTAGCCTCCCCATTCGGCGAGATAGCGAAGATCGGCCAGGAAACCACCAACCCAGAGACCGATTACCATAAGAGTGGTGGACCATCGAGTGAATACTTTGTCGTATATGCCAAAGCAGCACATGTGGATGTAACGATTGAAGCCGATCATTATAATAGTCAGTAGAGAGCACACTGTCGCCACCACATGCACTGCTCCCACGAACTGACACAATCCTCTTTTATCATCGTAAAAGTCCTCCTCGACAACTATATCTGAAATCATAATGATATAACTACAGATTTACTTTGATAAAATAACGTCATGTCACGGCCTGATGAGAAAGGTGAACATACGTGCATCCGAACTTTTGGAATTTGGGAGGCTGAGTTTATACCTATAGCTCAATGCTGATTAAAGGTTGAAGGGTTATGAGGAACCCCCTAACCTAAAGAACAATTACACGTCCTACTGACGTTTACAACACAGTTCTCGGATCAAAATTTGATACCAAAATATTTCGAGGCTGCAAATAGTCATCATTATTAACAGTGTTGACGAGAAAATCACAAAATTTTACTTGTTGAAGAAATTCATAAACTACCTTCTTACCAACGACTGAAAGCGGACTGAGCAAAAATGTCACAAAGAAATCAGCAATTGCCAAATTCAGTAAAAAATGTTTCCAGTCGTCTTCAACTTCTACAAAGAGAAAAAAAGAGAATGGAAATTCTAATCTCTGGAAAACATCCAGGAAGCATTCAGGGATTGACTAACGTAATCGTATAATACAATTTATTCCACAACTGAGGTATTCCGAACCATTTAAAAACTACATGTGACAAATAGTCAAAAATATAGTAACATGCACAATGAATTCAAAGTTAATAACCAACAATAGCCAAATTAATAGCGGAATGAAAGGATTATAACTGATTTAGGTATATAACATCTGTCATGACATGAGTCCAGACGGTCGATTTACCTTACAGTTAACGATTGCCACGATCACCAGTATATTCCCCAAGATTCCCACGACGCCAGACGTGCCGACAAAAATCAGTAACGGGTAAGCCAACCCAGGATTAGCCCGAATCAATGCATCGTGAGTTATGTTGGAAGAATTCATCTGCTCGGTGACACTACAATTCGAAGAAGGCAAGCAACGTATATGCATACAATTTGTTGCCACATGAATCAAATCAGTCGTATCTGACTAGAAAGTGTTTCCTCTCAAGCAAGACAGCACAATTCTGTCGTGCCTGCAGTCCTTTTCAATTTCCACAAAACAGATAGGCTCATTATATCGAGTGTCAAATATTAATCTTGCACCTTTCCCATAAGTCTGCAGGTGATTCGAATCCGAATCCAAACTCTGTCCTATTTAGTTTTACAAAGAGCCATTTCAATTTGTTCCCATATCTCAAAAGAAAATTCACATATAATTTTCAACGTGTGTTAAGCCGTGGAAAGGGAGATGATAGAGGAAAAACAAAGCAGTAATATCATGAACATACCTTGTGTGATTATTAAGGCAGTTATGTGGTGAATGTTCCAATGTCTTTGATAATACGTTACAGCGAAATCGCAATGTAGGCATTTTACACTAAAATTTTCTTGTTGTGCTACACATATAAATGATAGCTTATCTGAAAGCCAGTTCCTGTAGAATGACAAAAAACTTTACAGAATTAAAATCCGTCCAGTATTTCTTGCCATAGAGCATTTTAAAGTGACGGAAATACAAAAAAGGGGGACAACCGCTTATAATGGGAGCATAGGGAAAAGCCAAATTTGCATGGCACAAATGTATTTAAACTTTGAAACATTGTATGTCGTTAAATATTTATTCAATTTTCATAATTTTTTCCACGAATATTCTTAACCAGTTACAATTTCAATATTTATTTTCAAAATTCCAATTGGTTGTATATTACCCAGCTCATTTGCATATCATTTGCATATATGTATCATTTTTTCTCTCAAAAAGCAGTTTTTCCACCTTTTTCATGTGGTAAATTGAGCTACATGTTACAAAATAGGCATTAAACTACTTATTTTTCAGTAATAGTGTAGAGTTAACATATATACCTATCCTTCCATTATCAGCTGTCAATTAATTTACATAAATTTGCATAAATTAGCAACAAAATTGTCGATTATTATGGGCAAATTCGTTCTAATGATATTCTCTTTGGAGAAATTTCATGCATTATTTTTCAGTATCCAGACAATAAAACACACAGGAATTCATAGACATCTACCGTACATGCAAAGTATTATAATGATGCAAAGAATTATTTGTAATAATGGGGTCTTCCCACATTATACTTGGACAATGCAGTCGGCGACAATGGTACACAGCACCTGGATCACCGTATGTGCGGGTTGTTCTCGTGAGCTCTCCCAATGTTTATAACTTGAATCAGGTTTTTCAACTGATTGATAACTGGTGTAAATATTATAATATCATGGATAAAATATTCCTACTATTCCAAGAAAAAGCGAATAAGCTTACATTTATGATAGGCCTATACCATGTATACAGTTTTGGCAACTTCAGACCGAAAATATACCAGCTTTCATGAATTATGAATATATTCTGAGTAAAAGACATGGGGAAGTGCTCGGATAGACGAAGCTCGGTTAAGCGGCCAGCCATGCATGTGTCTGTGTACCGCCGACCGTCATCGAGGCTAGAGAGCATTGTCCAGGGATTAATTTGAGTGAAAGTGGTAATTGCCCATTATTAATTAATAATAATTGTAAATGAGAGGTTTTTCGTGTTACATACGGTTAGGGTAATGCTAGCTGTGTTCTATTCTTTGTAATTGGTGGTACCGGTATGCTTAGTATTCAGTCCAAGTTTAACATATAGTGTAAGTATCTCCAAGAAACATTGTTGAAAGATTCACTTACAGAATACGTTCACTCAGACACATATATGTACCATGGTATGTCTGTCTGGCATTGGAGAAGCTGCATGCAACTGTACATTGCAAAGGCAACAACGGTGAATATAGTTAAAATTGTTAGAATAAAAGATGTAAAACTTGCAATAACATGAACAATCAACCTAATAATTGATTACAAGTTTTAAATATGAAAATTTAATGTAAAATGCCTACCTTACTGTTACTTTACTCTCTACACTTTTCGGAAGAAAAAAAGACCGGTTATAATTGGGCAAAAAGCTTTTCAGGTAGGCCTCATGTACATCCGTACAGATACATTGAAGATTTTAATGGATATACATGTACATGTATAGTCGTAATGATCCTCGATGTAACACATATTTGTTCCGTCTATTAATTACGGTATGTCACGGTATATAACATTCAACATGTAGATGCATAACTCTAATTGCTTGGACGCATTTTGTCAAATTTGACATCTGGAAAATCACCACAAAGTTGCACTTCATCATGTTCATGGTAGCTTGTCATTATGTTAGAAAAGAATCTGAAATTTTTTATAATATGGCATGTGAAATAAAGTTGCCGAAATGTTGCACGCCAAATTGTCATGGCGAAATGTGGCATGCCAACATGTAGAGTGTTGTTGTGTCTTGACACGATGAAGAGTTAGTGTATGGGTATTTCATGTATTTCGACCTGGTCTTCAGATACCTTCCCCATTCCGAAAACGAAACAAACATTGATATGATACCTTACCATTGTTGTCAAATCATTTATGGGAATGCGTACATGATCTCGCTGCAACTGATTTAAAATAGTTCATTTTTTCAAACGCATCTTGCGATTATGATTTGTTGGAATTCATTGTGGACGTCCGATATATAATGAATGTCAGATATAAAATATATATGTACGTGTACAGGCAATCTGATTAAAACTCAGACTTAATAACCGCTCCTCCATCGGACATGTCGCTAATTAACGACATGTCCGATAGAGGAGCTAGTTACGGTTTTAATCAGATTGCCTGTACACGCACATACTCTGTCTGTTGACGGAGAATACAAGTGAGTGAGTGAGTGAGTAGGGTTTAAACGTCGTTTTCAACATTTTTTCATCATATCACGATGGTGCCTACATGTGCCAGAACATGAACGTGTCCACAGTTCCTATTATCTTGTACACAGATCAGCCCAGCCGGTACAGCACCCGGTCATCCATTCAAGTATTGACCGAGCTCAACGTTGCTAACTTCGGTGATCTAATGAGAATCGGTGTGGCCGACGTGATACGCCGTACCCGGAGAAATACAAGGCAGAATACAGACCAAAACATATGTGGTATCTTGCTCTAGAACACACCATTGATGATGCCAATGCACAATGACAATGTTAAAATGTGATGATGAGGAGAAAATCAAGAAGAAAGATCAGCAAAAATAGCATGACCAAATAAAGTATCGGTACCGGTATATGTAGACACGATTAAAGAAATATGATAAAAACTGGTCATTGATTATCATTGCCTTCTGTTCAATGTGAACATCAGGTTAGATTATAGTCTGTGGAACAGTTCCATCTCGTATATTTCCATGCCTTCCTATATGTATCTTCGGAAGGAAAAGTTGCTCCACAAGACAAAGTTATCCAGGAGAATGCAACCAAAAGAAAGCAAAATATAGGCTTATAAAAAAGAAAAAAAGCAACATTTTCTGTCGATAAAACGTACATACATCGGTCAAGCAATGACGCTATGTCAAGACGAAGTGACAGACAACATGACTGGACTGGAAGGTCAGGGAAGGGTTTTGTATGTAGCTATTTCGTCATGGAATATCCGTAATATCCCTGTCTTGACAATTACCATCATTGTTTATTGAAAGAAATTATATATTTCCATCTGTATGCATTCATGGGGCATAAACCACGCACTCAAACGTGGCCTTTGATTTGATGCTCCAGGGATCCAACAGCTGACTGGGTGGCCATGGGTACTATTAATGCTGCTTAGTTCTTATTCGTGAATTTCCAACTGTACCGGTATCAATCTCTTCCTATTGAAATATAATCAACATGACGTTCGTAAATTGCCACCATCCATACCAGTTATGTTTTCCCACCACCTTTGCGTTTTAACTGGGAACTAGCCAAACAGCTGTTTATTTTGTTAGTGTTGATAAGCTTTGACAAATTTATAAGAATGATCTCGCTGAATATGAGAACAAATTATCAGACATAACATTGTACAGCGATTCACTCCAAAAGTACCGGTATACAAAAATGTCACCATTTGCTATTACTCATATTTGTAATAGAAACAGAATTCATAGGTACATGTGTGCATGATGTTATTAATTTTAAATTAATTTAAGGAATTCAGCAGATACAATGATTTTATTTTTAAAATTCACTGAAGAACGTTTAGAATTAAAAAAAAATTGATTCGAGCTGTTACAATGATGGACAAATGTAACACAATGATACCTAATTATTCGACCCAAGAGGGCCTATCTATTATATCAGAAGTCCATTATTTGAAAAATATAACCTTGAAAGAAACCTAATTGGGGTGAATTATATTGAATACTGATATTTACAAACTAGATTTGATTCAATTTCTTTCTAAGATAAGGAATCTTACTTTCTATAAACTTCCGTTTTATTGTTGTATTTGGCACTCTGTCTAAACAATCACACGATGCATACCGGTATAGGCCTACTAGAACTGAAGAATAATCTATTTGGCGCTTTGCAAACATACCTAATTTATTACCTGATTGATGTAGAAAATATGAAACTGCAGAAAATACATATATCTCCCGCGTGAATGTGTGAAATTCCTACCGGGTAGTGTGATTTCGCCCCTTTGGTTTGACTTGAATTAACCACGTGGTCGTATGCGAGCTCCAACAACAACAACAACAACACGGTTTTCGTTTGCGCGGGGTACGCTTTTCGAAAATTAAACACACCGTCGCTCGTGGGCATCATCAGGTAAACTCAAATAGTCATTTCTACTCAAAAATGACTGATCTTTTCAACTCTGAGTGACGGAAATTTCCAGAAGGGGGTTTTATGGGCCAAAATCGTGCAAAGTTGTCTGGCAAATGGTTTTTTTCTCAAGTTTTGTCTTCAAAATCCGTTTATTTCGTTAATACTCCACCCACAAATTTCCGTCACACGACTTTCATAAATTTGGGATATGTTGATTACAAGATCAGTCAATATACAGGTCTTTCATACGTAACAGCGCCGGTGCCTAGCGATATTTTCACCCTAAAAATCACCCAAAAACTTGAAAAAGCATGTGCCATCGCGAGAGGCTATGATTTTGACACCACCGCTCGCTGTTCAATCTTTCATTTCTAGTCAACGACGGGTCATTTTTCTACCAAATTTCAGATCTGAAAAGCCTGATAAATAAACTTTTTAATGATATGAGCTGTCTATAGCTTTTTTGTGTTATGGAGCTAAATTTTATAAAAGTTCTCGACTGTTGTGCCGTTTTTGCTTCAAAATATTGTTGTCCCCGCTATAGGTCACGTGGGGTAAACAGTCTACGCAATGTTAGATATGTAAATTGTTTGGGAAGTATTTTAAAATAATTTGTTTCTTTATTGGTGATTGTCTCAGTCTTGCTATTATGTGTGAACTGAGCAGGGTCAATTGGCAATTAATTATGCACTTCACGACCAGGCACAATCATAACAGGATGTGACTGAGTGGACCACAGTAGGCAGTTGGGGATTGAATAGAAAGAACCAAGAGCATTTCCTCACTGACTGCACAAACTGGTTTAGATGTACATGTATCATAGCTTTTCAAACTAATAGTGTGGTACGAGATGTAATCCCGTAGGATTTTCATGCCAAACATTTTTTATTGCTTTTTCGGATTGATTTGGTGTCGAACTATTGAGAAATGATGGGGTTCAATTTCCGAGCCCTAGACCCCTTTCTGGGGCGTCTGTTCCATCCCGTGACCCCGAAAAATCCCTACTCTGTTAATTGTGAACCGTTTTTCACAATCTTGGTGTGATTTTAGGGGGTTTCGATGAAGCGGATATCATTTATAGCACTTTCGAAGCGGAAGTTGTTATCAGAAACTGTCGGTTACGTCAACGTCAAACGTCAAGGTCATTTTTGTCAAAGTGACAAACCTACACAAATAGTTCTTTTGTCCAGGAATTTAAAATACGGGTAGATGATTGATGTCCTCTCTATTGTGATGGGCCAGTTCTTTCTTGACATAAGGGCATTTAAGAAGTAACCGGAAGTCATAATCCTGGTCTTATATTTAACATTTTCAGACACCACTGCAGATCATTCTTTCACGTAACCAAGGCAATTGAAAGACCATTTTTATAATGCTAATGCTTTTTTGTATGTGTGTTTTTGATGGCATGATAGGGCTATTATATCCTCGCTCTGATATATTTGTAGCTAATATCGCTCAAGCCGGTGCTAGGGGTCGCGTGGTTATATCATTCAATATGTCCACATGACCAGCTACAATACAAGCGTGGCTTGGATACAAATCATCACATGGATCACTTTTGGTTCTTTTGATGTTTTTAGAAATATGCGCTCAGTGTAATCGTCTGTGCAGTCATATGACTTCTTGTCAGTACGCTAGAATCGTTTTCCAAGACCCTTTTAATGTTGCGTTTATTTAGGTAAGATTATTGTGATAGGTCTCCATCATCCAGCAGTCATGTCTGAGAACACTGTATGCATAATCTGCAATGAGGGTGTCACCTTCAGCAAGGGACTGGTTAACAATCCTGATTTGATTGAAGATCTTATTCATTGTTATGATGAACAATTGGATTTAGGTGAACTCGATATCAAACAGCTTAGCGATCGCTTAAGTAGCATGAGTGAATCTGTCCAATTGTCGCGCGAGTTTCCATGACCGATTCTCTAACACTAATTCGATATACTATTATTTCTGATTCTTTGACGGTTGCTCCATGCAAGCATTTTGCTGCCCTTGTACACCATTAGGCGTTTCACATGGTACTCTTGGTTGTTGCCTGGGCGACCTCTTCACCATATATGTTAGGTCATCTATCCTTCTAACAATAACTGCGGTAGTCTAATGGTTAGAGCGTCGGCCTCGTAAGCGGTAGGTACTGGGTTCGATCCCCGGCCGGTTCATAATGGAACTTGTTGCTTCCTCGCGTACGCTCAGCATTACGTGGATAGAACAAGGACTGGTTCGCTCGGTGTCAGTATAATGTAACTGTGTGGGGTGTCATGTCTGCCTATCGCATGATTTTTTCAGTGGGACAGCACTATGAAATGGCAGCATTAGATCTGCTCTGTTACAAGTAGGTACCCCGCCCTTCTCCCTCCACTACCGTCCCTTCCCCGTCGTGATATAGCTGGAAAAACCTATTCACTCACTCACCCATTCTAACAATAACGTAAGGACCCTTCCACTGTGATGTAATTCTTATAACAAACCCCGCGTTTCCTTACCAGGCTATACAGCCAAACTGCATGTCCATCCTTGAGTGCCCTCGCTTTAGACATAATATCACAATATCGTATGCATGAGGTTCCTCT